>CM069459.1:8985136-9034043 GCA_035610835.1 Ophiura sarsii | reverse complement strand
CAACAATACCTAAGCCCATCAAATGTATGTTTTCCATTGGTTATCAACGTTCATAGATCTTAAGAAACTATGTCAAATTAAAAATAGCTGCCTCGTATAAAAAGGCAACCGAATTGCAAAGTCTGCCGATAAAAATTCAAATTTGAATTGAAATTAAGAAAAACGAAATCATTCACGCATCCATAAAGGGAGATCTACATGGCAGATTCTCTGGGTATTTCAGTTCAACCATATAAGATGTTTCTCATCTATACATGCAGTAGCGTAGCCAGTGGGGGGGAGGGGGGGGGGGGGCAGTGGGGGCAGACTAAAATGGGGACGGCGAAGCGAGAAAATGGGGACGAGAAGAAGGGGAGAAAAGAGAGAAAGAAGGTGGAAGGAGAGGGAGAGAAAGAGAAGAGAAGGGGGGAGGAGAGGGAAAAAGAGAAGGGAAAGGGGAAGGAGAGGGAGAAAGAGAGAAGGGAAAGGGGAAGGAGAGGGGAAAGAGAAGAGAAATGGGGACGAGAAATTGTTCATGTAGTACATTTGCTGAGGGTTTTTTTTTGGACTGTGCGAATTTTTTTGACCTCACCCCCCCCCCCCACCCCCCCCCCACCCCCCCCCCCCCCCCCCCCCCCCCCCCCCCCCCCCCCCCCCCCCCCCCCCCCCCCCCTTACGTGAAATTCACGAGGTAAGTGACTAGAAAAAAAATTGGGGCAACCTTTTACGAAAATGCTTAAAAATAGGGACGATATTGGTGTTTCCTCCCCCCCCCCCCCCCCCCCCCCCCCCCCCCGCGGAATGACAATGCTGGCTACGCGCCCTGTATACATGTAACATGAAGCTAAAAAGGCAAACATGGTATAACTGTCATTATAAACCGATTAAAAATGGCCGCCATATAAACCACTTTGTTGTTAATGATTGATACTCATGATAGGCAGTATATCGTACCAGATGTAATCTCCTTAATGTATGCATTATCTGTGGCCATTATCGGTAACGATATTAATGATCATAGAATGGATGCTAACACTTTCCTCGAGGCTATATCAGTTTTACCCATTACCCTGCACACACTGAAAAATAATTTGGTGTCATTTTGACACTAAAACAAGCGTCAAAAATGGGTCCTCAGTTGGCCACCTATAGGTGTCAAATTGACACCATTATGGGTGTAAAATATGACACCTTTGGGTGTCATATTCATTTTGACACCTAGGGTGGTTACCCTGAGGACCCATTTTCGAAAAAATGCCATTACACCCCAAATGGGGTGTAATATTGACTCTCTTAAGTGTCATATTGAGTTTGACACCCTAAAGGTGTCAAATTGACAACCATTATGGGCGTAAAATATGACACCTTTGGGTGTCATATTCATTTTTGACACCTAGGGTGGTTACCTGAGGACCCCATTTTCGAAAAAATGCCATTACACCCCAAATGGGGTGTAATATTGACTCTCTTAAGTGTCATATTGAGTTTGACACCCTAAAGGTGTCAAATTGACACCATTATGGGGTGTCAAATATGACACCTTTGGGTGTCATATTCATTTTGACACCTAGGGGTGGTTACCTGAGGGACCCATTTCGAAAAATGTCATTACACCCCAAATGGGGTGTAATATTGACTCTCTTAAGAGTCATATTGAGATAGCACATGTTTAGGAGCCGGTAAGACTGGTAAGTACCGATCTGCTCCATTTCCAGACATTTTGATAATAATTATGATACAATTAGCGTAATGTAAGACGTCCGTATGAAAAAGGACGACCACTTGAGCCAGATAAATGTATGTAATGTTGCACATATCATCGTATGCATGCATGACGAACACACACATAGTACTAGTAGCTCCATGCACTGACCACACAGTCCAACAAAATGCTAGTCTCTGACTATGAAATTGTAATTTATTTCATCAGTTAGTTGGCGCAATATTAAACAACATGAACAAGGCTTACATTACGCTAATTGTATCATAATTATTATCAAAAATGTCTGGAAATGGAGCAGATCGGTACTTACCAGTCTTACCCGGCCTCGTAACATGCAAACAAAATGGCGACGAGAAAACGCATGCGTTGATATGTTGATAGACGCCCAATTTTGGTGTCAGAATTTACACCAATTGGTGTCAGAATTACACCAATTTGGTGTCAGAATTACACCAATTGGTGTCAGAATTACACCAGTTGGTGTCAGAATTACACCAATTGGTGTCAGAATTACACCAATTGTCAGAATTACACCAATTGGTGTCAGAATTACACCAATTGGTGTCAGAATTGCACCAATTGGTGTCAGAATTACACCAATTGGTGTCAGAATTACACCAATTGGTGTCATGCTGCTTCGACACCTCTAAAAACCGTGAGCTTTCCCGCCAACTATTGACGCCCCTTGGAGTTATTTCAATTAATCTGACACCAGTTTTGGTGTAAATCACTAAATGATCACTGAAAGGTGTCCGTCGGACACTTAACGGTGTCACCGTAAATGATGTGCAAACCCATATCATTGACGATTACACCAATTTTGGAGTCCAAATAACACCTTTGTAAGTGTCATTTACAGTTGACTCCAAGAAGGTGTCGCTGTGACACCAATTTATTTTTCAGTGATATACAAAACAGATTTATCAGAAACCTCTCCCAACTTTCAAAGTCTTATCTTAAGAATTACTGAACCAATACTATGCATGTTTGTACTTATTTAATGCATTTTTTCATGGTAATTCCAAATATGGTGATGCATTTTAATAATTGTGACATTTTTGAAACATTTTGTGAAATTTTGGAATGTCGTCTGCAGACAGACGCCTCTCTGCCGCGTGGAAAGTGCTAAGCATCTACTGCTTTATATAAATACAAATCACCACTTGGAGGGAATAACCCATTATTAATGTACCACACCTGCTGGGAACATTATGAAAATATAATTAATATTGAAGCTTCTGTTTTATAATTACTGATGGCAAATGATAAGATATATGAATATTGATGGATTTCTAACGAAGTGTGAATAAGAGTAAAGGGCCATCGAAGGGCCAAATGTACCCCTAGCTCAATTAAAATGGACATTTATCACTTACGTAGAATTTCTATTCAATATGATTGAGCGGTAATTATCTAGGCCATTATTAAAATAGGATTTAATGATCATAGTTAGAAGATAATGCGAGTGTTACGAAACTATCGTGAATGCATGTTGAGCAGTACTGAATATCCATCCATACTGCTTCATACTGCAGGGTGACCCAGAAAATGTTGAACCCAAAAATCACAAACTTAAAAAAAAAAATGAAAAATGAAAATAAATAAATATGGCATTCTGTTTTCAACAGTTATGTAAACAATTTATTCAGCTTTCTGGAGAACTTTAGATCATGTAAATTGGCCTTACCAAACTAAAAATACACTTGATTGTGTGACAGGGGGTGTTTTCGCCCTTTTGTAAAAGTGAAAAAAAATTGTAACTTGGTTCAGATATGAAACTTAATTCTGTTCTAAGTACGGTGAGTTAAGTAATCTTCTTTTGATCTGTATTATCAATTAACATTTTCAAATGAAGTCAAGGGGACTTCAGTTTTTGTTTTCAAAGTTTTTGTTTTCAAAGTCTCTTATATAATAATAATATTGATTTACATAATAAATGAATATTGATGAGATACTGTATGGAAAGAAATCGTTTCTAACAGGCACTTGTTCTGGTCATGTAGCATGAAACCATTTTTTTGCACTTCACTTACACTTCAAAACAACACTTCTTACAAAATTACACGTCTTTTAAGTTTCGTGTGGCCTATTTTTATGATCTAAAATGTTTCAGAAAGTTAAATGTATGGTGCACATAGCTGGTGAACGAGTTATGCAATATTTTGTTATTTTAATGGTAAAATTTATTTTGTGATTTTTGGGTTCAACATTTTCTGGGTCACCCTGATGTATACAACAAAATAGCTATTATATGCAAACGAAACAGCCAAAATAATACGCTCCAAATGGTCAAGATAATTAAAACGTATACATAACCTGCTTTGTAATTAGTTTGTTTCTTATGCAAATTAGAGGGTCAAGAACAGTTATTTTTTGTGTTCATCGATTTTCAGAATCAGCATACCCAATTCGGCATATAAAGTTGTTGTTCCAAACCAGGGTTGCACAAAATACAGGAGCAGTGAGCACCGCTCCCGGGAAATAAATAATGCCAAGTGGAAAAAGAAACAGGATTGGGGAAAAGGGTGAAAAAAGATGAAGAGAAAAAATGCCACTTTGGGTTATGAGCTGTGGTTGCACAGGTATACTAACTAGTGTTTATTGTTGTATCGCTTTCTACAGGGGGACAAGGGGGGGGGGGGGGGGGTGGGGGGGGGGGGGGGGGGGGCATTTTGAAAATTTAAGGCATAAAATGGCACAACAAATGTAAAATATGTCTTCCCAAATGTAAAATGATTACTATGGTATAGGCCTACTGGTACATTCTAAACAACACTATAGCTAACATATTATAATCTGAATTTTATCAAACCTTTAAGTGTAGGTGGGGAAATGTTAAGCTCAAAACCTTCCTGCTCAGGGGAGAAACAACTTTGTGCAACCCTGGTTCCAAACTGTCCTACATGTAGGTATATGTCGTTATTCACAACTGTGCCCACATTCGCCTCAGCATATTGTTACAGAAATCAGCCTTGGCAATCTGTATAATTGTGTGTGCTGTTTATCATAATTATTCAGCAGTGCAATGTATTGTTATGCAAATTAGTATATAGATAACTGATATTGTCTTAATAATATGAATGTTAATTCAATAAAATCTATGTTTAGGCTATGTGCAATTGAAATATAACAAGACTATATGTCAGTGGCCATTTTGTTTTTATTCAAGTTTGGTCCATGTACCTTATGGGGTAAATTGAAAATCTAACCGTCCTTCCGTGGTCATAAGGTCGAGGGGTCTGGATCCCGGGGGTCTGGTCTGGGGGTCTATACCAAATTGGCGGGGGCGGGGGGGGGGGGGGGTGTCTGATTATAATATTTAATGTCTTAGATGACCTAAGTCACTTTAGGACTCAGGAGGTCAAACCTCTCTGGGCCTATTCCAAGGGGTAAAATCACAATATGTAACCTGCTCCTATCCTAAAGAATGCAAATAATTGTCCATTAATTAAATCATTCTATAGTTTCCATAGACAAGACACAATGAATAAGGACGCATTAAAACCGGACCGTAAGTAAGCCTACCTGCACCAGGCGCAGGGCTCTCTGAAGACTCTCAAAAATATTTACGAACACCGATTTACAGTTAGTAGTCTGGCGTCAAACTGTGAAAACTTAGACTAGACAACACTAAATCTAACATTTGAAAGTAAAAACTTCCCGGGAAAAACTTCCCGGGAAAAACTTACCTTGATATATAGAATTCACCCCGTCATAACAATACTGATATAGTCTGATCAAGGCATCAAGTCCATGGTCCATGTACACATTACGGTACAACTATGGCATCTCTCCATTATTAACTTATGCATACTGTCCGCTATCACAGAATGCACAAATTATTGATTGAATCGCACATCCCATATCGTATACATAAATAAAATAGCAATAACTCAATAAACTCATCAATAATTAATGTCTCAACATCTTGAATACGCTGTTTGATAGAAGTATCGAAATATTGAGTATTATTATCCGATATACATGTAGTACAAGAATACTACTAGTACTAGTAAAACAATACGATGGGTTGAAAACCAATGTTTTCGCAGAGGCCTGTCAGCTCGATCAAGTACTACTGATATTAAATAAGTTTTTTATAGCATGTTTAGTGATGCAATGTGAAGTGCTAGGATCCTATACAGGGTGTCCCACAATGATTTATACCGGGAAAGGTGAATTTATTTAGCTATGAAAACCATTGTTTGGTCAAAGTGCTTATGATTCTATAGAACATCTACATATTGTTAGCTTTCTTATGAATTTTTAATTTCTGTAAAATGTTTGGCGCAATATATGGTCCATTTATGCGCTATAAGCCAAAATGCAGTGTATACTACTCAGTAGACAAACATCATGCGTCACCTTGTGCTTTTAACATGTCTAAAATAAGAACCATTGGAGTTAATAATATGCAACTCAAACTTTGGAATGCGACTATTTTAAGGGATGACCCTTCATGTATTATATGTGACGTGTTTTACCGAAACCAGACACAATTGGGCAAGATATCAAAATTTAGTTAGTAATTGATTATTAACATGATTAAAGTAGAGATCTTCAGCTTTACAATGGTACTTTTTTTTTTAATCGGTCTTCCCAAAGCGGACTAGTTAAATCATTTTCAAGTTCGTCTTTATGAAAACTCCAAACTGAGATATTGTCCTTTAAAGATGTACTTACAATGTACTTACAATGTTGGTTTGATTTTTTAATCTGAAACTTTCACAATAATGTTATAAAAGAAGATTAATGATTTACAATAAGCTAAAATTCCAACAAAAAAACACCCCAATAAGGTTTTGGGCTATTTCTCAGTTTGGAGCGCTGCCCAATTCAGTCTAGTTTCGGTAGAACACGTCACATATAGAAAAAAATCATGTTGAAAATCGGGTCAGCAATCGGAACACCTACATTTCATCCAGGAAAGGTGAAATCTCACCTTTTCTGATTTAATCACATAAACAAATTCAATTTTGGTTAAGTATGGGACCTTTAACACCCAATATTTCAGGGGCGTTTGTTTATGTAATGAATATAACAATAATGTACAACTTGAATATGACTTTTTGGTATATTTCATTAAAAACTTGAAACTTGATTTTGATGACAAATTGAGAGTGCTCATTTTGATAAAACATAATTCACTCAATTCTTCATGCATGTTCGCTTGCATTCAGACTTAACCCTCCTAAGCGCTGTTTGTATCGTAAAATCTAATTGGAAGACGTAACACTATTTGACGATTTTATTAAAATTCAAAACATGATCTTTGACTGCAAGCATACCCAACATGCCAAAAATGGGTACTAAGGGCAGATAAATGAGGCTGAATAATTTGTGCCTATTTCACGTGTGATCCAATAAGTTTGCGTTGTGCCCCGTAAGCTACAGCAATGGGTCAAATAAAAAGAATCCGTGACTTGAATCCATGTTATAAGTTTCTTTTTTTGCTCAGTGTTTTTCAAAATGGTGCACTCCCGTTGCCATAATGGAACGATGAAATCGCGTGGCCATCGTCGTCTGGTTTACTGTCGACAGACTTGTCGAAAAAAATGATCAGCGCCACCTAACTAGCTTTACAGTTCAGTTCACGTCCTGCAAGTTATGAGGGCGCACTGCACTAAATCCCTCCTCCTCAGCAGACGACGCTGGACACGGGCGTATTTACGAATATTCAGGCAAAAATATGCGAACGCGGTTACGTGATCAAGTGAATGGGACGAACGCTTAACAACGGTTTAAATTCAAAAAATGATACTGACAATGCGGATGGTTAGCCATCCTCAGTGGTTTTAGGATGAAATAATTTAGTTCCAACGTGTGATGAATTTTATTGGGTCATATAATCAAAATTCACTGTTACATTGAAACCAACGGAAATTCAAAATTAACGGCCGTTCGTATCCACCGTCGTCTGCTCCTCAGAAAGACGGTTAGAGGTAAATTTCGAATCTCCGTTAGTTTCAATATAAAATGTATCTCGATTATATATATGACCCCAGAAAATTCATCATACGTTGGTTGGAACTTAGATTATTTCATCCTAAAAGCGCTGGAGTTGGAAGTAGAAAATGTTTCAATTTTCGAACTCATTTGGTGCGATCTGGTGTATACTTTTGACCAAAATTGTATTGAAAAGCCACCTCTTCATTTCCAATAAATATTTTGTTTTTTATCAATGCACGAAAGAAGTTGAGCATAACTGATATATTCTTGATTTAAGTATACATGGTTTAAAAGCTCGAACAGGGGGGAGTATGTCCCCCCCCCCTCAGAATTTGTGTTGTACATGTAGTTCTTTTGTATTATATCAATATGTGTTTTTACGTGTCAGTTTTTTTTAAAATTTTGATACAAACGGGGTCATTTTTAACTAGGCCTACCTATTTTTAAGTGTGTACAGGTTAAGTAAGAACATGATTATACTTCGGTCACCCCAAAATCGAGAGAGGGCACCACATAATTTGGTTAGTCAAAACAAAAACCGCCAGGTAGTTAGGGTTAGACGCACTATTTATATCCAGGGAGGGGGGGGCATGGAAGTCTGGGTCGGTCGGCGACATGATTTTTTCCTCCGTTTTTAATATTTTCCTTTATTTTGAGTTGGGTGGGGCAGATTGGGTTTCTTTACTCATCAGTGGGTCAAGGTTTTTTTTCTTTCAAAATACTTACATTCCCCCCCCCCCCCCCCCCCCTGAATAGCAAATGGTGCGTCCCTTAAATCATAGGGCATAATTCTGTTATACCCTACACACCTCCATCGGTAGTATGCGTCAGTGGCGTCGCCTTGTCGGTTGAGATTGGCACTGTCGGTTCATTTGACCACAGGAATCATGGAATTATGATGGTCAAAAGTACACAGATGAAAGTATGTTTCCCCAAAATGTAACATTCTTTGCTACAAGCTTGTTTAGAGCCAAAATGTACCTCGTTCGTGCCAAAAATAGGTGTAAAGTCGAAAGATTTCTTATCGGTTCATTTTCACTCGCCCCCCCCCCCCCCCCCCCCCCCCCCCATATGAATAACCTAGCTACGCCACTGGTACGCGTCCAATTACTCCAATCATAGTTAAATGAACATAAGGCATCATAAACGGCCTGCCATGGATGTATAAACATGATAAAGCTATCATTGGTTTTAGCAAAACGCTATAACTAGCCTAATAGCACATACACAGCCAATCCAGAATTCCACAAAATACAAATGTTGCCATCCAAGTCGCATTTTACTATACGCGATACAGCTTTTAGGCCAAACAAAGAATATAGTCTGTCTCAGAAGCCCGCCCGCACTGTAGCCTATGTGAAATGAGCTACGACGCGTAGGTCTATGCGCTGAGGCCTAAACATTTATTTATTTATCTTTTTTTTTTGATCTTTTTTTGATTTATAGGAAAAAAGTTTAAAAAAAGTTCTCTGAAGCTTGGATTAGCAAAAAAAGAAGAAGAAAAGCATACCTCATACCCTATTTTCTAAAAATAATTTTCAAAAAATCAAAAAATCGCACAGCACTTAGCTTATTTGCAAAATGTTTCTGAGACAGACTATCTTCTTTGTTTGGCTTTATTTAATGCAGCTCTTTCACAGATTTTCAAAGAAATATTCATAAAATCAATCTACAGGGTGTCCCAAAAGTCTATGCACGACTACTTTGAAGCTTGGTATTTCACAAAATATAAGTCGTATTGAAAATATGAATACATATTTAGAAAGAGGAGATGTGGGAAATAATTTTGATACCAAACATTGGAGTAACATCTGTTTGTAATGCCACCCTCAAGTAAAATATGTATTACTGCAAAAATGTAACTTTATATACTTCGGAGGTATAAAGTTCATAAATCCATGATAGGCCCCTAACTATTGAGATTAACAAAAAGACGGGTCGAGTTGGTTACACGGAAAGTGATCCGTCAATTTTAATATTTAAAATTTTACATTACAGTGATCCCATCATAATAACAAACTGTATCACACATAGTTTTTGTTTCTATAGTGAAATCTAGTTTAAATGTTTTCCATTTATACAGAGACGTGTGTTAATGCAAAAACACAGACCTAAAGAATTGAATAACGTAACAGAAAAGTGAACACACACATCACACAGCGAATAGATCTCTTTGGACTTTTGGCTACTGCATGTCTCATGACATCAATGTGACTTGTTGATCTACCAGTCTTTTTCTATATACCACATCGAGACAAATCATGCACAGTTCCTGTGTTCAAAAATGTCTCCACCAACTTAAGAATGGATATTCTTCCTGGTGCGCGTTTAATTTAAAATGTTTTCTGAACTTTTGTTGAGTAAGTTGAACTGAATTTGTTACAGCGTAGAACCATACAATTTGTATTCGCTTATCTATGCTGTAAACCATCTTGAATGAAAACTTTTGCCTGCAATGTTTTCTACTACGCCTATTTATGTTGTGAGTGACAGAGTTTGGTAATAACATTAATGTTGCAAGGTAAGCAGTGAACTGTGACTAATGCGCAACGTTGCTTTCATACCGTTAATTTTTGCGCACCTGTTTTAGCATCAATGTGTGGTATTTGGTATGGGTGGGTCTCACACGGCCAAGAACTTTCAACCAGTTTTATAATGTTGTGGGTTCACCAATAGGGTTGTGTTTGGTATCAAAATAATTTCCCAAATCTCGTCTATCAAAATATGGTTAAATTTATACCATATGATTTATATTTTATGAGATATGACTCTTCAAAAACGTGCATAGACTTTTGGGACACCCTGTAGTTACAGAGAAAATGGATCCGAGGGGGGTTGCACTCAAATTTGGAAGTGACGGGGATCGAACAGCAACTCATGAAGCTATGGGTATTAGCTTCATGAGCAACTCAAAGATAGGTCAAATAATGCGGCAAAATGATTTACACAAGAGGGTACATGAATGAGACGGGAGGGTTGTAGAAAGAAGAAAGAATCACATTTAGTCCAGTATTTTTATAATGGTGGCATTTGTTGATAATTATTTTACTAAAAAGAAGTTTGGTCGAATGACAGGTTATTAACAAGGAAGGGGGATTGGATGACGTTAAATTATAAGGGCATTGGTTCGAAACATAATAAAATATTCCATAACATGGAATAGGGGTGATCTAAAAGGAAGAGGCATGTTTTGAAACCATTTTCTGGAATAGGAAGTAAGTTAAACCATCTGATCAATACCAATACCGTGTACCATGAAAATGCTGTATTTTCCATATACAAACGAAAAAGAGAAAACTAGCTAGCCCTCTAATTTTAAACGGCATAGCGCATGGGTGGGCAACCTTTTTTGAATCAATGGGCCGGATATAAGGAGGGAAAAATTGACTGGGCCGCACCTTACCAAATTTATAGCAATGATTACATGGACTATGGGCGCTCTAAAAGGAAGAGTCGTGTTTTGAAACCATTTTCTGGAATGGGAAGTAAGTTAAACCATCTGATCAATACCAATACCGTGTACCATGAAAATGCTGTATTTTCCATATATACAAACGAAAAAGAGAAAACTAGCTAGCCCTCTAATTTTAAACGGCATAGCGCATGGGTGGGCAACCTTTTTTGAATCAATGGGCCGGATATAAGGAGGGAAAAATTGACTGGGCCGCACCTTACCAAATTTATAGCAATGATTACATGGACTATGGGCGATCTAAAAGGAAGAGGCATGTTTTGAAACCATTTTCTGGAATGGGAAGTAAGTTAAACCATCTGACCAATACCAATATACCATGGAAATGCTGTATTTTCCATATACAAACGAAAAAGAGAAAACTAGCTAGCCCTCTAAAACTTTAAACGGCATAGCGCAGAGGTGGGCAACCTTTTTGAATCAATGGGCCGGATATAAGGAGTGAAAAATTGACTGGGCCGCACCTTACCAAATGTTATAGCAATGACCTGCTGTTGATTTCAAACCTTTGATTCCGGAGACTTTCAAGAAGTGTATGTGCTTTAATAATCTATCTTCACAAAAACGTTATCTCAATATACATTATAGATGAAAATTAATGGGGAACATAGACTTACGCACGTTGAGGAAATCATTTGTGCCGATAAATGCTAAGCAGCAAGCTCGTTTTTTGTGATGATGTAAAATAGATGGATTTGTTTTCTTTTTCTTGAGACATCTCGTGGGCCACAAAAAACCCACTGGCGGGGACCGCGGGCCGTAGGTTGCCCATTTCTGGCATATACCCAAGATAATTCCATTTACCATCTTTTAAAAATAAGAAGAAGGGCGCATTTGTCATACTGAATTTAATCATTTTAAATTTTTTTTACTCTTTCCTATTTTTCTGTATTTTCACGATGCTACAACTCTGTGTAAAAATAGATTACATGATGTTGTGGCTAGGCCTACATTATATTTGGCTTGATTTAAACATCAATACTAGGCCCTAGCTATGTATTGCCAGAGCTATTAGTTCCCAAATAAACATGGAATTTAATTAAAAAACCTTTCTTTAATATATCAAGCCGCATACAAAATTGTCATCCCTAATAAAAATAAAAAAATCTTTATTTCAATTCAATATTTCATTTTGTTTAAAATACTAATACTTCTTGTTCTTTTTATATGGCTTATGATTTTACACGTAGTTACATGTTCATGCACTGCCATAGTCTAAAATATCTTTGACTCCATCAGAGGCTGCGGGGAATTATGCTGCATTTAATATTGAACAAATATTTTACGAATGTGGCATAGACTACAACAATCAAACATGGCTGCCTCCATCTATATCTAGAAAGACCTAAATTTCATCATTTTGCAAATCCCACGCTAATAGGGTCGCCCCGCTATGCGATCCACCCTAAGCGAGCCGACCCCCTAAAAAGAAGGCCATGCACCATTTGTTTAAAAAAAGTAAATACCGATCAACCTCGTCACTCTTTTATAGGAAGTGTGTCCCCTGTGAGTAAGGGTGATGTGAGGTCATTGTGAACGCCATAAAATTATAGTAGACATAATGAAAGCTAATATTTTTGGAGTGTTATGTCAGTTTGATGACGGAGTGGTCTTTATCAAAACATAATGGTTTATTTATACGCCTACAAATTCTGCTAACTGTTTTAACATAGCTCATAATTTAAGTACAAATCATCAGTCTTAGACTTGTCAGGCGGGTTGTTAACGTGCCTTTTTTCTAAACAATTTTGCGGATAAGCTTACCTCCATGCTTTGATTGAAACGGCTCCAATTGATCGGGAAAGAGGAAAGATGAAGGGTGAAGGATGAAGGATGAAGGATGAAGGATGAAGGATGAAGGATGAAGGATGAAGGATGATGAAAGAGGAAAGAGAAAAGAGAAAAGAGGAAGGATGAAGGATGAAGAAAGAGGGAAGAGGAAAGAGGAAAGATGAAAGATGAAAGATGAAAGATGAAAGATGAAAGATGAAAGATGAAAGATGAAAGATGAAAGATGAAAGATGAAAGATGAAAGATGAAAGATGAAAGATGAAAGATGAAAGATGAAAGATGAAAGATGAAAGATGAAAGATGAAAGATGAAAGAGGAAAGAGGAAAGATGAAAGATGAAAGATGAAAGATGAAAGATGAAAGATGAAAGATGAAAGATGAAAGAGGAAAGAGGAAAGATGAAAGATGAAAGATGAAAGATGAAAGATGAAAGAGGAAAGAGGAAAGAGGAAAGAGGAAAGAGGAAAGAGGAAAGAGGAAAGAGGAAAGAGGAAAGAGGAAAGAGGAAAGAGGAAAGAGGAAAGAGGAAGAGGAAAGAGGAAAGAGAAAGAGGAAAGAGGAAAGAGGAAAGAGGAAAGGAAAGAGGAAAGAGGAAAGAGGAAAGAGGAAAGAGGAAAGAGGAAAGAGGAAAGAGGAAAGAGGAAAGAGGAAAGAGGAAAGAGGAAAGAGGAAAGAGGAAAGAGGAAAGAGGAAAGAGGAAAGAGGAAAGAGGAAAAGGAAAGAGGAAAGAGGAAAGAGGAAAGAGGAAAGAGGAAAGAGGAAAGAGGAAAGAGGAAAGAGGAAAGAGGAAAGAGGAAAGAGGAAAGAGGAAAGAGGAAAGAGGAAAGAGGAAAGAGGAAAGAGGAAAGAGAAAGAGGAAAGAGGAAAGAGGAAAGAGGAAAGAGGAAAAGAAGAAAGAGGAAAGAGGAAAGAGGAAAGAGGAAAGAGAAAAGAGAAAAGAGAAAAGAGAAAAGAGAAAAAGAGAAAAAGAGAAAAGAGAAAAGAGAAAAGGAGAAAAGAGAAAAGAGAAAAGAGAAAAGAGAAAAGAGAAAAGAGAAAAGAGAAAAGAGAAAAGAGAAAAGAGAAAAGAGAAAAGAGAAGGAAAAGAGGGAAAAGAGAAAAGAGGAAAAGAGAGAAAGAGAGAAAAGAGAAGGGGAAAGAGGAAAGAGGAAAGAGGAAAGGAGGAAAGAGGAAAGAGGATCTCCCACCGCATCTCCCATCCCCTAGATTGAAGATGAAAAATGGACGATGGAGGATGAAGGATGGAGGATGGAGGAAGGATGGAGGAAGGATGGAGGAAGGAGGATGGAGGATGGAGAATGGAGGATGGTGGATGGAGAATGGACGATGGAGGGGTGGAGGATGGAGGATGGGCGATGGAGGATGAAGGATGAAATATGAAATATCGCGCATCACGCATCTCCCATTCCCTAGATTGAAGATGGAAAATGGAAAAGGGAAAAGGGAAGATGGAAGATGAAAGATGAAAGATGAAAGATGAAAGATGGAGGATGGAGGATGGAGGATGGAGGATGGAGGATGGAGGATTCAGGAATAAGGGTAAATGATAAATGATGAATGATGAAAGACGAATGATGAAGGATGAATGATAAATGTGGATTAAAGATAAAAGATGGCGCATAGATTGAAGATTGAATATGGAAAATGGAAGATGGAAGATGGCGGCTGGAGGCTGGAGGCTGGAGGCTGGAGGATGGATGATGGATGATGGATGATGGAGGATGAAGGATGAATGATGAATTATGAAGGATGAATGATGAATGATGAATGATGAATGATGAAGGATGAAGGATGAAGGATGAAGGATGAAGGATGAAAGATAAAAGATCGCGCATCACGCATTTCGCATCTCCCATTCCCTAGATTGAAGATGGAAAATGGAGGATGGAGGATGGGGGATGAAGGATGAAGGATGAATGATAAAGGATGAAAGATCGCATCACGCATCTCCCATTCCCTACATTGAAGATGGACAATTAGGAATAATGGAAAATTGAGGATGGAGGATATGGAGGATGAAGGATGGAGGATGAAGGATGGTGGATGGAGGATGGAGGATGGAGGATGGAGGATGGAGGATGGAGGATTGTAGATGGAGGGTGGAGGATGGTAGATGGAGGATGAAGGTGAATGATGAAGGATGAAGGATGAAGGATGAAAGATGAAAGAACTCGCATTTCGCATCTCCCATCCCCTAGATTGGAGATGGAAAATGGAAGATGGAAAATGGAAGATGGAAAATGGAAGATGGAGGATGGAGGATGGAGGATGGAGGATGGAGGATTGAGGATTGAGGATTGAGGATTGAGGATGGAGGATGGAGGATGGTAGATAAAGGATGAAGGATGAAGGATGAAAGATGAAAGATTTCGCATCTCGCATCTCCCATCCCCTAGATTGAAGATGGAAAATGGAAAATGGAAGAGGATGGAGGAAGGAGGAAGGAGGATGGAGGATTGAGGTTGGAGGTTGGAGGTTGGAGGTTGGAGGTTGGAGGTTGGAGGTTGGAGGTTGGAGGTTGGAGGTTGGAGGTTGGAGGTTGGAGGTTGGAGGTTGGAGGTTGGAGGTTGGAGGTTGGAGGTTGGAGGTTGGAGGTTGGAGGACGAAGGACGAAGGACGAAGGACGAAAGACGAAAGACGAAAGACGAAAGACGAAAGACGAAAGACGAAAGACGAAAGACGAAAGACGAAAGACGAAAGACGAAAGACGAAAGACGAAAGACGAAAGACGAAAGACGAAAGACGAAAGACGAAAGACGAAAGACGAAAGACGAAAGACGAAAGACGAAAGACGAAAGATGAAAGATGAAGGACGAATGCTAAAGGATGAAAGACGAATGATAAAGGATGAAAGATGAAAGATCGCGCATCACGCATCTCCCATTCCCTACATTGAAGATGGAAGATGAATAATGGAAAATTGAAGATGGAGGATATGGACGATGAAGGATGGAGGATGGAGGATGGAGGATTGAAGATGGAGGATGGAGGATGGTAGATGGAGGATGAAGGATGGAGGATGGTAGATGGAGGATGAAGGATGAAGGGTGAATGATGAATGATGAAGGATGAAGGATGAAAGATCTCGCATTTCGCATCTCCCATCCCCTAGATTGGAGATGAAAAATGGAAGATGGAAAATGGAAGATGATGAAGGAAGGAGGATGGAGGATTGAGGTTGGAGGATGAAGGATGGAGGATGAAGGATGAAGGATGACGGATGAAGGATGACGGATGACAGATCTCGCATCTCACATCTCGCCTACCCAGATAACATAACAATATTGCCCCAATATTGGCCCAATATTGATTTTTCATTGGCCCAATATTGGCTTACAATATTGGCATAATATTATTTGGCCATTGGCCCAAGCTTGGCCCAATATTGGCACTCGCCAATGAGTGCCAATATTGGGCCAATACTGGGCCAATATTGGCATTTGCCAATGAGTGCCAATATTGGGCCAATACTGGGCCAATATTGGAACTCGCCAATGAGTGCCAATATTGGGCCAATACTGGGCCAATATAACATAACAATATTGGCCCAATATTGATTTTTCATTGGCCCAATATTGGCTTACAATATTGGCATAATATTATTTGGCCATTGGCCCAAGCTTGGCCCAATATTGGCACTCGCCAATGAGGGCCAATATTGGGCCAATATTGGGCGATCTTGGAGAAATGTTAGGTAGGAAGCCAGGTGGCCAGGACCAATTTGGCCAAGGGCAAGCCTAGGACAAGGGAACAAATCTTCAAGGGACAGGACAAGGCACAAGATCCTAGCCAAAAGGCCGGGAAGCGATAACTCTTAACAGCGGCCGCCTTTTTTAGACCACGTCATAATTTGAATATCAAATCAATGGTGTTATTTCCCGCCCCTGGTATATTGCGCCCATTATTGGACCAATATTGGTTGCCAACATGATGCCAATTGACGAGCGCCAATGTAAAACCAATATTGGTCCAATATTGGTGACCAAGAGAGTGCCAATGGCATTGGCACTCAATTGGTCACCAATATTGGTCCAATATTGATTGCCAACATGATGCCAATTGACGAGCGCCAATGTAAAACCAATATTGGTCCAATATTGGTGACCAAGAGAGTACCAACCGTGCCAATGCCATTGGCACTCACTTGGTCACCAATATTGGTCCAATATTGGTTGCTAACATGATGCCAATTGACGAGCGCCAATGTAAAACCAATATTGGTCCAATATTGGTGACCAAGAGAGTGCCAATGCCAATATTGCCAATGGGGAACCAATATTGGTCAACAAGATAATGCCAATGCCAATATTGCCAATATTGGGCCAATATAGGGCCAATATATGTATGTTGTCTGGGTAATATATGGGGGCTAACCATGTGCATGTGATTTAATCTGCCCAAAACACGTCAACATTTGCCCCTGAATATCCTAACCCCCTATTGTCTTAATCCCAGCATCAATCACAACCCATCGCATGTCAAATACCAATGTCATTATCAGTGTCACCCCCACCCCCGGGCAAAGTATTGAACCAATGTCATTATCAGTGTCACCCCACCCCCGGACAAAGTATTGAACCAATGTCATTATCAGTGTCACCCCCACCCCCGGGCAAAGTATTGAACCAATGTCATTATCAGTGTCACCCCCACCCCCGGGCAAAGTATTGACATGGATGGATGATAAGGTGACCCTTATGATACAGTGATCATTGGATCATGAAGACCACCGTGAACCAAAGCTCGCAGGCTTTCTCCCCCCTTTTGTTGCTCACTGCTTTACATAATTCAAGTTTAAGTCAGTTCAAATTATGGTTCAAATATCCTCAAGTTTATAGAGTCTAACTGATCGATTTGCCAACTGTATGCCTGATTCAGTCTCCGATGGAGAGATGGAGGGAGACCTCGTTGTATTAGGCAAATCCTCCTTCAATATGTACGATTGCTAACACTTTCCACGCGGCAGGCGTCTGCAGACGACATTCCAAATTCAAAATTACACAAAATGTTTAAAAAATGTCAAAACTATTGAATTTCATTACCATTATTTGGAACCGCAATGAGGAATGCATTAGAATAAGTGCAAACATCCCTAGTATTGGTTTAGTATTTCTTGAGATAGACCTTGAAAGTTGAGATAGGTTTCTGAAAAAATAATTGTATGGTAAAAACCAATAGCCGCGTGTAAAGTGTTAAATTAATTCATAACCAATTTGCCCTATAGCTTGTCATTTTGTGGTATAAGGCTAATACAAATCGGTCCTTGGGTTGAAAATTCATAGCCTTAACGACAGATGGATATTATACACAAAGTGGGCAGGGCCAAAAAACCTAAAGTAACAGTAGCGAAACTTTTGAAGAAACTATTATTAAGTAGAGGCCAGCCACACACAGACGATACGCGAGATATACAACCGAGTCCTCATAAAAATCACCCTGAAGCCGCTGACATTATAACCTGCCTAACTGTGTTTACCATATTTATGACTTGGATAAACTACACTCTTGATCTATTGTGAAACTGACTAATGTATCTATCTCATACTTGTTTGTTTCCCGGGAACATCATCATAAAATGACATGGTTCGTCGATATGTCGTCATAAGATGAAACAAACTGGCGATGACGCCGCTCGCTACTTTATCATGTCGCCGGAGATGGCAGAGGAAAACATGTAATGAATCGGATGCATGATTCAAGGCAAAAACATTTCAACGGGAATACATCAGCCAGGCGACAGATGAGAGGCAAGAGAGATTGAGAAAAATATTATATCGTCAAATGGGTAACGACAGAGGTGAACCAGAAGGCCCAACGAGACAGTATTTGTGGTTTCTGGACCATTTATTCTTTCTGGAGAGAAAAATATCCTGTTGCAATTTTAGTACTTTGTATTGTTAAAGTTCACTATATCGAGTCCAAGATTTGTTTTTCGGCATCAACGATTTAAATTGTTACACCGAGAGGAGGCTACAAACTCTACCGGGTGGCGGCGGCGGCCCATGACGGCCGACGTTTACGGCAGTGGGCCAACGAAAGACGGCAATTTAAAAACGACCGATGACACATCTTTTTAAAGATCGTTTGCTCGCCAAAGAATGACGAAACAGGAATCGATTGTGTTGGGTTTATTGTTCTTCCTTATTTTACCCACCAACATCATTGGCTTGTGGTGGTAAGTAGCCATGGAAACAGTTTGTTTTGTTTATTGTATAATGAGAAATCAAAGCTTTCACTGCACATTAAAGTTGAATAATAACATGTTTTAAATCATTATTGGAAACCCCAGACCCAGAAAGCTTTCAATGTGACCCCTATACATACATTGATACATTTATAAAGGAAACATTCTACTCTAGTACGTATCGCATTCTAAATGTTAACGTAATAATGTTGACCTTAGCAAGCATAGGCCTATTTTCATTGTATCAAAAGTTACTCTCAGCCTAACCAACTTTGGTCTAACAGAGATAAAGGGGATAAACCCACCAACACATTATATTCAAATGTAGAAATAAGCCTATGTGGAGCTAGCAAACACAAGGCCTACTATTGCTGTATCAACACTTGCTGTCTTCTAAAGGTTAGAGAAATAGATAACGTTTTATTCAGTGTCATGGTTTATTATACAAACAGTGTCTAATTCAATAGATATCACCCCGTCAACGGAAATGAGAATGATATTATCGGGGATATGATGGTGATCAGATAATATCACGAATTTTGTCATTTTTATAGTCACCTTAGATCATCACAAATTGCGCAAAAGCGATTTATTGCTATACACGACCTAGTTTTACAATCTTGATGAATTCTTGCAAATTACCATGATTACGCATGTTGTTTGAAGGATCAAAGGGCACGTGGTCGTAAAACGCTTAAAGCCGCATAACAATACGAAGTTTATAGGTATTTGTGTCTTCATGAAATAGCATATCTAAATCATTCTATAATTGCATAGGCCTATTCTGTTCAGAGTTAAGATGAATATGACCTATGAACAATTACATGGTCAACTAGCTATAAAAGGCAATTATAGGCCTAACATTTTGAAGCTAGGGTTTATGAACCATATCTTTTGCAAGATATGTCGAGTAATTTGATAAGGATTATAAGAAGAACACAACAAGTACACATCTTGAAATGGGCTTTTCATTCAATCATCTTCACTTCCGGTTACTTCCGGTATTCGTGATTGACCTTTGTCCTTTGACATACATAATATTACTGACGTATGAAATAAATTGAATTCTCTGATTCCATTGCCGATGTTTAATATCAAAGTTAGTATGTCTGCTGGCATACAAAATAGAAAAGGCATTTGTTTTCAAAAGAAAAAACCCACTATAAATTTACAATTTGCTACAACTTTCCATCGTATTTGAAAACGTCTTCCACAAACAAATTTTACATTTTTTGTTTACAAATTAGCCAGGTGTATTCAATCACTTGATAGCGAGGCGGGCTATCCATTCATGCATACATCTACGCCTATAACATTAATGTAGTCTTCCAAGCGGGCTTCCAAGTTGATATCTTCGAATAGAAAAGCCAAGGTTATTAGCTTTGTGAGTGATTTGACTTTAGCTAAACCGACATACCATTTTCTTTCTAAAGTTGAAAGTTTTAGGATTATCCTTGTATGTGCGAAAGCCCCATCAGAATAATTATTATTACAACAAGTTCGCCTTTATATACGAATTTTGTCAACAATTCGACATGTTTTCAACCAGTTTAAAATATAGGTCTACTGTGTTCATAGTCATCATACAGGCTAATGTATTGAAACACGTACAAACATGCCCAGTTGTATGAGCCTATCATCGTGATATTTACCAACCGCATGCTAAACATTAATACACAGTCACTGCCAAGTTCAAAGACATACTACATGTACTGTACCACCCACTCGCCGAGACTCACATTGAGTTGTTCTGTAGCAAACATGAAACAGTTACATTTAGTGTAGTTACAACATGTAACAATTTATTGGTAGACGGTCAGATGAAAAGTGTTGCGATTACTGCCTTCATGTTAGTGGACATGTATGTACATATAGGCAGCTTAGGTTTGTCTGGGTGAGTTAGAGTCTAAGTTAGACTATGAGAGCACGTGTGGTGTAGTGGTTAGCATGGCGGTCTCACGATGCAAAGGTCGTGAGTTCTAGCCCCGCTACAGCCAACTTGTTTGTATCCTTGGGCAAGGTACTTAGTCTCAATTGCTTCGTCGACCCAAGCGAGATTAGGGAGCTGTTAGGGGATATTACAAACGATTTCCTAATGGCAGCAAAAATCAGTGGTACGGAAGTCACATAAAATGGTGGTCCCGTGCATCGGAAGAGCAATACCCGAGCACGTTAAAAAAAAGGTTACAGACTCTTTCGCAAAGAGTAGGGGATCATCCCGGTCTGTAGCTGTTCACACATCTAACGGACCCCAATGGAAATAAGCTTCAACGAGGCTTTCTTGGGTTATCCAGGGTCGTAAGGCCCAAATAAATAAATAAAATAAATAAAATAGAGACGGCCACAATTTAAACTAGAATCTCAACCTACTTGGCGTAGGGAGGAGGGATAGGTTGCGATTCTGCCATACTCTTGTCACATATTCTATTTTATGTAACTTAACGATGTAAAGCTAGGAATTGCCTGCATGTCGTATACAGGTTAAATTGGCAGCAATTACAAAGTCATTATACATGTCTATCTCGTATTTATTACACTAAATCTGCTCCCCCACTACCTCCCCCACCGACGGAAAGGACTTGACATCCATGTCAGGGTCATAAGCATTTGTAAATAACAAAAAGCATAAAGGCGGCAATAAAGCCTATAATAAATAACATAATATGTTTCTTCTGATTTAAAAATATCACATTTATATAGGCCTATTTGTACGAATAAATTAACATTAGGCCTATATTCATTTTAGAATAAGAGTTGATATAGGCCTAAATTAAAATAATAATGTATGTATTTGCAATTAAATATAGTTGAAATTAGAAGGAATATAACGTCATAGATAAGTTAAACAACAAATAAGTAAGAATAAATTTAGTTTTTGGAGAAAAAAAAACACCCCAAAATAAATTATGTGACTATGTAAATGACTCATTATCGATTGATTTATTCGTGAATTAAAGTGTTCATGGAATTCGACATTCTTACAAATGGTATAAATAAAAGGACTGTATTCTTCATGATAGCCTTTGGTGGATACAATATGCGAGCAGTATTTAAAATGGGCATTATTAATAGGAGAGGGCGTACTTCAGAGTGGGTAAAACCCGGGAAATACAAAAGAATGTGCAGTATCAGGTGAGCAAAGTTCTAAAAGTTCTAAGATTTAACGTCTTATGATCGTGTATAGCAATAAATCGCTTTTGCGCAATTTATGATGATCTAACGTGACTATAAAAATGACAAAATTCGTATTATTATCTGATCATCATCATATCCCCGATAATATCATTCTCATTTCCGTTGACGGGATGATATCTATTGAATTAGACACTGTTTGTATAATAAACCATGACACTGAATAAAACGTTATCTATTTCTCTAACCTTTAGAAGACAGCAATTGTTGACAGCAATAGTAGGCCTTGTGTTTGCTAGCTCCACATAGGTGTCTTGGTTTCAAAAAGGCTTATACAATTGCACTTCTAGATCGCCAAACTTTCTGAGTGTCCCCAAACTGCCAGAGAATTTGGCCGCAACATAGACGAACTTGGCCACCGTGTGTATTACACTGAATCTGCCCCCTACCGACAAAAAGGGCTTGACGTCTATGTCAGGGTCATAGGTATTGTCAATTGCAATCAGCGTAAGGACAGCAATGAAGCCTATACTGCATGTACTGTATAACGTGGTAATTTTCGCGAGGGGTTTCTTATAACCTGTTTCTTCTGATTAAAAAAATTATTATATATATTCATACAAATAAATAAACATTAAATAAATTTAAAAATAATAGAATTCTCGAGTATTTGCAATTAAATATAGTTAAAATTAGATTAGAAAAATACTGACACAAAACCCTGTATGTCCATTTCCCAACACACAATTTTAATATGTCAAGGAAATGTCTTAATTGTCAAATAGGTCGGTTATTATGAGTGGAATAGTTGTCATTAAAAAGAAATATTGTACAGAAATGTATTTTTAATACTGAAAAATGCCTGAAAAAGAAATAAAATGGTCCATGTATAGAGACCAAATTTCAATTAATGCAAATATAAACACACCTTTGATTAACTAAATTTGTCCGTGAGGACAGACATTTTAAAATTAAAAACATTCATTATGTACAAAAGCGTTCCAAGTTTTAAACCAGAAGCGAACCACGCGTTATTTTTTTTCTCTCGTTGGGCCAAGCTTAACAAGGTAATGGCAAAGTTCACTGTGACCGTAACCTCCGAATTCATGCAATTTAACGATGTTAAGTACATCATAAATAATATTAAATGTTTCATTCATGTTAGAACCGACTTTCCGATTTCAGTACTTGTACTATCGTTACATAGTTAGACTTTTATTTATGGCAATGGCCTAAATTAGATATAGACAATCGTTCTCAAAACTCTGATTTTAAAAATAAAGACACCCATGGGTTAAAGGAACAGAGTAATACGTGAATTGTGTAAATGAGTCTTGTTGTTGGCATCACGAATTTAATGATTCTTATGGATGATATATATGTTTATAAGTCTCCGTCCATACAAAAGTGGAAATAATGAACAAAGCAAAATCTCTCAAAATCTTTACAGGTTTATGTTGCATTTTTTTGTAAATGTTTACAAATCTTTGAAATTCTTTGAAATTCTTTTAAAAGTTTCGACATTATTTGAAATCGTTTGATATCTTTTGAAATTGGTTGATTATTTGTTCTTAAAAATGTCAGATTTTGACAGAATTTTTCGGAAAACTTATAAATAAAGTGTTTTCTTGACCACAATGCAAGTTACTCGGAAGTACTCAGTACCTACTCGATTCCGACAAAATTGTTGGATTGAACTCTTTCACTCATTTTTACAGTATGTTTCTCCAGTGGCGTAGCTAGGTTTTTTGTCGGGGGGGGGGGGGCAAGATTTTTAAAATGTTCGTAAAAGGTTGCCCACATTTTTTTCCAAGTCAGTCACCTCGTGAATTTCACGTAAATGGGGGGGGGGGGGGGGGGGGGGGGGGGGGGGGGGGGGGCAAATCTCGGTCAAATCTTGGTTAAATATTTTCGCAAGGACACAAAATTTCGCAGTCCAAAAAGCACTGTAGTCAACAAGTATTGGCCAATCCTCAGGGTTTTAAGCAGTTTTTCTAAAAAATGGTTATTTATTTTTAAAAACCAGGCGAAAATGGTCATTTTTAAATGGTTACCCCGCATATATAAGCACTATATCCAAAGAGAGGGGCGGGGGCACAAAGGGGGCGGGGGCACAACAATTTCTGTCAGGGGGGCTGCCCCCATGCCCCTCCCCCCCCCCTGAGCTACGCCACTGGTTTTCTCATGTGCTTTTCACCTCGATCCCAACAGAATCTGTAGACTATTATAAAAATTGAACAGATGTGGAACCAGAGATTGTGGGAATTTCTCCATTTTGTTTTTACATTTTGACAATCTTTTTTTACAAATGCTTGAACATTCTTGCAAATTAAGGAAAATTCTAGTATTATTTTTGCAAATCCTTGCAAGTTTCTTTCCAAATTGTGTACATTTTGATATACTCAAGCAAAACTTTACAAACGTTTGCAAATCTTTGCAAATTTTTGAATTTTTTTTTTACAAACTGTTGCCCCTTTTTACAATCTTTTGCCCATTTTTCCAAACTTTTGCCAATTTTTACAAACTTTTGCCAATTTTTACAAACTTTTGCCAATTTGTTTATAAACTTTTGCCCATTTTTACAATCTTTGCCAATTTTTTCAAACTTTTGCCAATTTTTTCAAACTTTTGCCAATTTTTTCAAACTTTTGCCAATTTTTACAATTTTTACAATTTTTGCCAATTTTTATAAACTTTTGCCAATTTTATCAAAACTGTTGCACATCTTTACAAACTGTTGCCCCTTTTTACAATCTTTTGCTTATTTTTTAACTTTGACAATTTTTACAAACTTTGACAATTTTCACAAACTTCTGCAAATTTTTACAAAGTTTTACAAATTGTTACAAACTTTTGCCAATTTTTACAAACTTTTGCAAATGTTTACAAACTTTGTCAGTTTTTACAAATGTTTGCCAAATTGTACATATTATTGCAATCAACTGTTGTCAGTTTTTAAAAAACTTTCGAACATTTATGAAGACTTTTGCAATTGTTTACAAATGTTGTCAATTTGTACACATTTTTACCATTTTTTACAAACTGTTGCCCCTTTTTACAATATTTTGCCCATTTTTCCAAACTTTTGCCATTTTTTACAAACTTTTACCCAATTATTACAAACTGTTGCCTCCTTTTACAATCTTTTGCCCATTTTTAACAAACTGTTGCCCCTTTTTACAATCTCTTGCCCATTTTTTTTCAAACTTTTGCCATTTTTACAAACTTGTGCCAATTTTTACAATTTTTGCCAATGTTTACGAACTTTTGCCAATTTTTACGAACTTTTGCCACTTTTTTATAAAATTTTGGCCCATTTTTACAAACTGTTGCCCCTTTTTACAATCTTTTGCCCATTTTTTCAAACTTTTGCCATTTTTTACAAACTTTTGCCAATTTTTGCCAATTTTTAAAATGTTTGCCAATTTTTACAAACTTTTGCCAATTTTATAAAAACTGTTGCCCATCTTTACAAACTGTTGCCCCTTTTTACAATCTTTTGCCCCTTTTCCCAATCTTTTGCCAATTTTTACAAACTTTTGCCCAATTATTACAAACTGTTACCTTCTTTTACAACCTTTTGCCCATTTTTCCAAACTTTTGCCAATTTTTACAAACTTTTGCCAATTTTTACAATTTTTGCCAATGTTTACCAACTTTTACCAATTTTTACGAATTTTTGCCAATTTTTGTATAAACTTTTGCCAATTTTTACAAACTGTTGCCCCTTTTTACAATCTTTCGCCCATTTTTTACAAACTTTTGCCAATTTTTACAAATTTTGCCAATTTTTACAAATTTTGCCAATTTTTACAAACTTTTGCCATTGTTATACCCATCTTTACAAACCGTTGCCCCTTTTTACTATCTTTTGCCCATTTTTCAAACTTTGACAAATTGTGTAAACTTTGACAATTTTTACAAACTTTTGCAATTTTTTACACAAACTTTTGTAAATTCTTACAAACTGTTGTAAATGTTTACACACTTTTACAAATTGTTACAAGCTTTTGCCAATTTTTACAAACTTTTGCCAATTTTTACAAACTTTGTCAGTTTTTACAAATATTTTCCAAATTGTACATATTGTTGCCAATCAACTGTTGTCAGTTTTTACAAACTTTCGAACATTTTTGAAGACTTTTGCAATTGTTTACAAATGTTTGCCAATTTGTACACATTTTTGCCAAATTTTACACAAATGCACATTTATACACATTTTGCGAATGTTTATTTTTGTTAATTCTTTTTTGGAAATATTTTTTGAATTCTTATACACCTCTTTTCAGATTTAGACTGTATTTGTGAAAAAAACCCGAATAAAACGTTTCTTTTAATCCCATTACAGGGCAGTCGGAAGTCCTCTTCACCTCGATCCCAACAGAGTTTGCAGACGATCAAACTGAACTGATATAATGTTGCAAATCTGTACACCCTTTTACAAGCTATGTCAATTTTACACACTTTTACAAGCTTAGGCCACTTTAAAAAAATCGATTCTCGTAACCCTCCCTCTTCACTTTCTGTGATAAGGTCAAACAAATTTCCATTTTAATATCAATTTTCATAGATTATTGAGTTTCTAATCCTGAATTGTCAATGGTTGATAGGCCTAATTATGTACTTTGTATTAATCAACTAACAGTCACTTCTTCAAGGTTTTCATAAAACTCTAGGGGTCTAACCCACGTAAAATCTAACATAAAAAGAGCCTAATCGTTTTCCTTATGCTGCTGAAAGATGCTAATAATATGAACTTTGCATGAAAACAGCTATATCTATGTGTCAATTTAGTAAAACATAAGAATAAAAACCCGCCCTCCCTCTTCACTTTTCGAAGGTCTGTGCTACGAGAATTTAATAATCAAGTTTATGTAAGGCCTACTTCCATAAACCAAATTATTTACTGGAGCGGACAGTCGCCCACTGGCCTGGGCTGATCACTTTGCATAATAATGCGTCAGTGTTTCTTGGTTACCGGGCGCTGGGCCAATCAACGCTCTTGCTTTCTTGCCCGCGATTTTTTGGCCTTTGTTATTGTGCAAGCGATAGGCTTTGTGTTTTTTGCTTCTCCTCCCTTTCATTCACATTTCTTGTCGGCTTCAGCGAGATAGGTTGTGATTCTAAAAATTATATGGTCAATGTGAACATTCATTGTCATGGCTTATTACTAATTATATAAACGAGCTTCGTCACCTATTGTATCCATGGACGAGCGTTTA
Source organism: Ophiura sarsii (assembly GCA_035610835.1). Lineage (NCBI taxonomy): Eukaryota > Metazoa > Echinodermata > Ophiuroidea > Amphilepidida > Ophiuridae > Ophiura > Ophiura sarsii. Next base: position 9,006,591 of record CM069459.1, on the reverse strand, counting down.
TTCATGATTAAATTAACTCTGTTAATTATTTGAGGTACTACTATAAATGTAATGACATTAATAGATTATAAACTATGCTAAACATTTGATAAATGTTGGTAGACAAATCAATAATTTATTTGGTACATTAAATTGTATATGGTCTACTACATGCAGTATCATAGTGAATTATAATTATTGATATTTTGGAGCACGGAGTGCTCGGTAATAAATCGTTGTAGCCGACGAGCGAATGAGCGATACACCCAATGTTTTTTCTCTTGTGTTTGCTATCTGTAAATAATTCATTTTAAGTGGCCATGTACATTTGTACACACTTTTGCAAATTGCAAATGTTTACAAGATTTTGCCAATTTTTACAATTTGTTTACCAATGTTTACAAACTCATGCCAATTCTTACAATCTTATGCCAATTTTTACAAACTTTTGTAATTTTTTACAAATGTTTGCAAAATGATTGCAAATATTTACACATTTTTGCCAAATTTTACCCATATGCACATATACACATTTTGCAAATGTTTGCTATTTGTTAATTCTTTTTTGGAAATATTTGTTGAATTCTTATATACCTCTTTTCAGATTTGGACTGTATTTGTGAAAACCCCCCGAATAAAACGTTTCTTTTAATCCCATTACGAAGGTCTGTGCTACGAGAATCTAATAATTAATTTTAAGTGGCCTATGTAAATTTGTACACACTTTTGCAAATGTTTACAAGATTTTGCCAATTTTTACAATTTGTTGCCAATTTTAACAAACTTTGTCAATTTTTACAAATTTATGCCAATTGTTACAATCTTATGCCAATTTTTACAAAGTTTTGTTAGTTTTTACAAACTTTCGATTTTTTGGCAAACTGTTGTAATTGTTTACAAATGTTTGCAAATGATTGCGAATATTTACACATTTTTGCCAAATTTTACCCATATGCACATATACACATTTTGCAAATGTTTGCTATTTGTTAATTCTTTTTTGGAAATATTTGAATTATTATACCTCTTTTCAGGTTGTGCTGTATCTTTGAAGAAAAAAAACCCCGAATAAAATGTTTCTTTTAATCCTAATGCAGGGCAGTCGGAAGTCCTCTTCACCTCGATCCCAACAGAATTTGCAGACGATCAAAGAAACTGAACAAAAGTGGAAATAATAAACAGAACATTATTTGTAGAAAAGAACCAGAAATAGTCCACGAGGTAGTCAAAGGGACACGACTAGGTATCATGGAGTGCCAGTATCAGTTGAGATACCAACGATGGAATTGTACCACGGCATCTAATTCATTTGGAAAAATATTAAAACAAGGTAATTACAGTAATTTTATCAGTTACTCAGCGTGTTCCAATTCGGATTTGTTGGAAAATCTTTACTAGTGTCCAACTTTGGATCCCAAAATTCGTCAACAAATTCAAGCCTTTCTTAAAAACAACGTTCTTTATTTTGTTAGAAAAGAAGTCAATATTGAGAATGTAATTGCATACAAGAATGTTAACCACGGAAAAAAATGTTCATCAATTGCTCCGCTAAAAAGAGGACCAAGAAGCTTTCTATCTGATGACATCCTTTCCTGTCATGAGAACACGTGGATGGTTTCGTTCTGACAAGCGTGGCAAGTCGGTTGACTATGTTGACTGGGATCTAATTAAATACTGTTGATTATTAAGTCAAAATAAAGATAGTTGTTTGTCCCAGAGGACCGCGCGCGTAGCTTTTACAATTTTGCATTTGATCGTATTATAGCCTTTTTCAGGTTTCTTTTGAAACGAACTTGGTTGTTTGTGTCTTATTATGTTTGGTTATATTTTATGATGATACAAACAAGCGTTTATAATACCCCAATACCTTATACAATCTCATAAGTCAAACAATTTAATCATATATCATACTCACAAAAGATATTTAAACAGTATGATCAATATGAAGAAGAAAAAACATGACCGCTTTCGTTCCCGGGCCGTTTTCTTAAAGCATAGGCTGATATTGAAAAGATTGACCGTCAAGGTCAACTTACTGTTCGATCATAAACATCTTGGCCTATATTTCTTCTTTTATAAAGGAATATGAGAAATGTTATACTTAGTTCTGTGGGTTCCCATAGCTAGAACAATGATCCTTTCCTCAGAGCAGTCCAGTGCACATACGAGTATATAAACGCTGAAAAAACCCATGTGCTTCTGACAGGATTCGAACCGGTAACCTTTCGCATGCAGATCCGCTCTTACCATTTTAACAGTTGAGCTACAGAGTCATCTGACAGAGGAGCGCCAGATTATAATCTAAACATTGCAAATTTAAGTGTTAACACTTTCCACGCGGCAGTCAGCTGCAGACGACATTCCAAAATGTTACAAAATGTTTCAAAAATATAAAAATTGTTAAATTTCATAACCATGTTTGGAGACGAGACACCGTGTGAAATGCAATGCAATAAGTACAAACATGCCTAGTATTGGTTCAGTAATCCTTGAGATAGACTTTAAAAATTGCGAAAGGTTTCTGAAAAATCTGTTTTGTATATGGTAAAAATAATAGCCGCGTGGAAAGTGTTAATGATTTGAGTAACGGATAATTAACTCTTGAACGCGTTAATGCTCGAAGATTGTACAGTAAAGGTATAGGATGTGTTCATTAAGTTTCAGTGAGTGTTCACTTATTAACACATTAACGCCCGATGAACGCCTGAAAAATACAAAGATTAATGTGTTAAAGAGTTCATATGAGAACACACGGACATGTTAAAGGCATCCAAAATGTTTCTTTTGATCCCAATATCAAAAATCCACCAACATAAAGTTTTCAGAAAGCATCCATTGAAAGTAATATATTTTAAGAAATGTTTATTTTTCTTTTACAAGAAAAAGAAATTGTCAGTGTTATTGTATCAAATCTAAAAATAGTAACCTCCTTATTTTCAAGGATGTTTCAATCATACCTTGCATAGTGTATTACATGATTACTGATTGAATCCTTTAACTGGTGCCGCAATTGATTATACAAACAAAATGCGATTTGTATAAAATGAGCTGATTTTATGAAGATAATTTTATTTTATGAAGACAATTTTATGTAATTGACATAGGATAAGGCCCATAAAAGAAAAAAAGAAAAGTGTCTTGTCATGTGCATGCCTGCGCGCCGTGCGCATTAGGGGAGTCACTTTTACCGCAGAACCCTACGCGATGAGCCAAATTTTTGGGATTTCTTTTATTTAGTTGTCCGAGAAAGAAAAGAAAAAATAGAAAATAATTGGCTAAAGGTCCAAACAAGAAGTGGGCCAACAACACAATAAACAAGAATTTTCGCCTTTAGATTGCTGGGCTATTTCTTCAAAAATATACAAAAAACACAAAAAGAAACCCACAAAAAACACCTCGCATTTCGCTATTATAGCTATTTCCCAAATGTATTTGAGACAGACCTTTTTTTTTGTTGCTTAATACGAAAATTGGTCTAGAGTCTAGACTACTCTTATCTTTGAAAGAAAAATGTCGAACCGTTTGATTAGAAAACAGAATCTCAAGTTTCTACATGTAGGCTACATTGTATAACAAGATCGTGGGATGTTTTACCTGGAAAAGAAGTGGAAAGGTGATAGTGTGTCCGTCCATGAAGCGAACTCTTATACAACAAGAACTACATGTTAAACTTTATCAATTGTTGATGTTTATAAATTGGTTTTACTCGGTTGTATCAAGTATTCAGTTCCTACATGTACATGCACATACAATATACAGTCCGTGCAGTCCAGATTCAAGTTGGCAACTATATCAAATTCGGCAACTTTAATGACTATTCTTGTTGAGCAAGTTTAAATTGACGAATTAGCATCGAGTTTTTCTTTTTTCCAGCTGAGGATAATTTATAATAATTTTCAAATTAAAGCCTATTTTTACTCTTAATTTACTGGTAGCCTAATATTATTCCACAAACATTTGAGAAAGGTATTTACTAGAAAATGTCAAGTAAATGTGTTATTTCGCACATCACATATGAGATAACGAAATTTGATTTTTTTTAAAAAATACGTGTGCAATGCATTTGTGGAATTCTAACTTCCCAAATCCGGAAAGGTCTTACCGTCTTACCAGATGAGATTTGACTTAAAAGTTTTCCAAATCTGGACATATGCCCGACCTGATATATAGTTTGATCAGTTCCAAATTGGCGAAGCCTCCTTACAGCAGCGGATGAATTTAGAAGGACGCGGACTCGCATGAATGCAACACTCGCACTGCGCATCATATGTGTGGCGCGTGCGTGCGGCGAAAACGGCATGCGTGTGGACATTACGCGTGAGTCGGCTTGGATTACTTTTACTCGCGGAGAGATAAAAATCGAAGATGTCTCGCCAATTTGGAACTAATCAAACTATAGTACCCCTGAGGGTAATGCAAATACCAGCTAATATCTTATAAATTGTTACTTCTGTTTGAGAACACAACATGGTTCTTTTGTTACAATCGTACCTTGAGGGTACGGAACACGACGATGTGATGATTTGTAAGGGCTTAAAAATGGCGACAATCAGGCCTGGGATTCGGAGCGGAGACCCTTAGGGCTCGTCGGCGTGTATTCCCTATTGGTGTAATGCATAACCGCACGATCTCAAACACAAATTCCTATCAGATCCGGAATATTATTGATATCTTTTATTAATACATACATCGTCATCCTTAATACTATAAACCTAGTTGCTATAGTTACACATCCACAAACTGTTCATAGCCGAATATTTGCGCCTGTTTTCCGTTTACATTACTGTAACAATTAGAATAAAATAAATTTCGAAATTCGGGACATAGCCTTTATTGTTTCGAAGTAGCTTCCTGGTTTGCCCAATTCAAACTCTTCTGGACGAGCAGAGAGAACCATGAGAGAACCCACCATGTTTTACCATGTTTACTACCAGTTTAGACAATTAACCATTTAATCGCCATGTGCTTGCGATATATTTAAACAGGTTGTTTTAACAAGTCGGGAAAATTTAAAGGAAAACGAAAAGAAAAAATTACTCTCTCTTATACCAGCGTTCACCCTAAATTCTTACCTTTCCTACTCCCATACAAAAACTAACCGGTGTAACTTTGATCCTAATCAGCAGATGGTTAATAGCTACCTGTATCCAGGGCATTCGAGCTGATTGATACTCTTGTACTGATACAATTACAAGCTATATAGAGTGTATAAACTATACAGGCCTTGTTGGTATCAGTTCTTACGCGTTGACAGTAGTATTGATCAGGTCGTGTGCTCTGAATATAGGTCACCAGCAATCTGTTGATGAAGATCAAAGTTACACCGGTTGCTATTTCATTCGAAAAGAACATTTTTGCGCAACAGTATTTAAACGAAGATAACATTTAACAACAGTGTGTGTAATACGTTTAATTGGAATCTAAAAGTCTAAAAGTGCGTAGTGCAATAAACTTTATTGTTACGCAATGTATGAGCATGATGAGTGTAACACTTCGACATCATAAACGCTGCAAAGCTCACCTATTTGTTTTCTTTTCACTTACAGATACAAGAGAAACAGCTTTCGCAAACGCTATCACATCAGCCGGCGCCACATACGCTCTTACGCAAGCATGCAGTATGGGAGATTTACTTCAATGCGGCTGCGCAGAAGGACCCTCAAACAGAGAGCCTCCTCCCCCAGTAATATCGAACGCTATACCCGATGCGTGGGAGTGGGGAGGATGTGGAGATGACATAGACTATGCTTATCTTAAATCAAGGGAATTTATGGACACTAATGTTAGAATGCCTAGTGATCTTAATGCGCTTGTTACTCTTCACAATAATGAAGCTGGAAGACTAGTAAGTATGGTTTAGCATTAGCATTAGCATTAGCACTATTGTAGAATTAGCTAAACTAAATCGAAGTTCACGGCTATCGTGATTATTTGCCAAATTTGAACAACCTTTGAGCTAAGTCGTGATCTTTGATCTCTTGTCAAATATTGGCATATTCCCCTAGTGTCGAAGTTAGAGTCCAAGAGTTTTAAACACTGGTGGATGATACTATTCTATATATATGCACCATTCAATGTCACCTATTAAAGCAGAGGGTCGCGATTGACTGTCGCATATCTTTTGCACAGTAAATTATCAATAGCGTGAATGGCAAATAGCAGAATTTAAATACGTACCTTAAAAGAAACCTGGTAAAATAATAAAAATGTGGGTTTGTTTCCCGGTTTGTTTGTCATGTGGTGAAAGTTTTCATCAACATTATTAGTGAAAGGAAGTACTTTGAGAGCATGCATTTGAAAGTGTGGTTCTTGGCACGTGGACTGGACTATAATACTTTCAATCTGGTAAACGACCGCCTCAACCAAAGCCTCAAATAACTTGTAAAGAATCGGATGCACGCCTTCCCTGCGGCGGGCTTGACGTTGTTATTCAGCGTTCCTATGACCCACGATGCCCCTTACCTGTCGGGCACGGTAACACGCCAGAACACCCAGAACTTAAATAGGTCTACTTGATACACGGTAATAATCGTGGCCAGCCCGAATTACGCTGAAATCATAGCCCTAGACTTGGCCCGGGATAATGCAGACAAAAGCCGATGGAGTAAAGACATCCGTCATCACCGAGGAAAGGGGAATGACTTTGATACACCGAGAGAAGAATGAAAAACAAGCATGTTTCAATTGATTTTTTAATCATCCGTGACAAAACCCCCCATGGGAGGGGGTACTCACATATTTTTGGTCGGGATGTGCCGCCAGCAAAATGAAAATTGACCTTAACATTTACCAATTTTCGGGAGAAAATGGACCCATATGTTTTACCAGAAACCCATAATATTCTTATATATTTGACAGATTTTGCTAACATTTCGACGAAAAACAGCAAAATTAAGGATTTTAGACCCAGAAATTGACCAGAAATGGCTTAGAAAAGGGGTCATCCTGTTACCAGAGGGTGAAAAAATGGGACCCTTTTTGGCGGCACATCCCCGTAACCTCATATCCACTAAGTAGCGCCCCCCCCCCCCCCGGAGGACACAACCAAGCTTCCCACGATCAACATAAAAACAACGTGGAGTCAGGAGTCGGGACACCGTTGCGGGCATCCGCAACTACATGTATTTTCAAGCATTTATAGCCTTGTACTCCTCCGCCCACAAACATTTGACAAATACTACCCGTCCCGACCACTAGTCGTCAGTCAGTGATTATGTTCACCTCAGTCCTCAGTTAAGCCATGTCTCATGTTCTTTCTTCAAAGTAACATTCATGTTGAAAGGTCCAATTTTGCTTAGACGCAATTATTCTTCGACTTCTTCACTGTTAGAAAAAAAAGGTGCTTCAGGGGTTCTTGGCTGTCCCGTATATGGAACCCTAAGGGTCTAAAGGTTCTTTGATTTTAAAGGACCCAAAAAGGTTTTGTAGAGAACCTTTAGAGGTTCTAAAGACACATTTTGCCCATTTTTTGCCCATTTTGAACCTTAAAATGGTTCTTTTTGGAACCTTTTAAGGTGCTATAAAGGGTTCCATATACGGGACAGTCAAGAACCCCTGACGCACCCTTTTTTCTAAGAGTGTTCCACAACTACCCTAATAAAATCAAAGAAACATATATATATTTGATTTGAGTATACCCGAGTCGATTCAATTAATTTGAAACGTTTTGAAATCGAGTTAAAGTCCACTCGAGTCACCACCATGATCACAACATGAAGAAAGTGTTGTACAAACAGAAAGAGGAGTACGACAAGGTGACCCATATCTCCATCAATATTCATAATAGCTGTGAATGATCTGACATGGAAATTTGCACGTAACAAATCTCATACCTCTACAAAGATTGACAGATATAATTGATCTGGCACAATAGTTGTTTTTCTGCAGTGGTGTAATAGCCGATATAGATACCTAAATACAACAATCAAGACTCAAGAGGCTTAACTCGCAGAACGATGAGGATTAAAACAAACCATTTAACTTAAATCCCAAGTATAGACTTATCATCCCTCAAAAAACAAGAAAACAAAAGAAAAACAAAAAGAAAACAAAACAAAACAACTTAAACAAAACAAAACAAAAAATCAAAACGAATCAACAACAAAAAACATTTGACTTCATACAGTTTTGAGACACTTCGTGGACAAATACGTACATTTAGCTCCTTGCAGTAAATGGTTCACAAAATACAAACTGTAGCCTATAATCTAAATATCTACGAAGTATGTTGTGCTTTCAAGGTATAAACTATTCCATACCTCAATTGTGTTTTAAAAACAAAGAAAGGTTCTTTCCACATTTACATTTTGCACACCCTGAAAAGTTTTCTAAATAAAACCTACAATTTTAAATTCACTAAACCATGGTCATTTCCCGGGATAATTTCATCATACATTTGTATGTGTTGAAAAATCTTGGCAGGTCAAATTCCGAGAACTTGGCTGAACACATAATATAGGTCTGTAGACAATAGTAGATATAACTATATCCCGACTCAGTTGAGACTTAGTTTATATCCCCACGTCGGTTATGCACGGTAATGTTTTAATGTTATTTTATGATACCATAGAATGTCTGATACACATTAGCGGGTTCGTCTATACTGTTTGTGATATTCAAGGTTCGTGACTATACACCGTAAATCTTTCACAATTTGCTTGAGTGGAATTCAGGTCAGACAGAAACTGTACTTTCTACTAGTAGAAGTACCAGGGAACTTGGAAAGAAATCGGCCACTAATTTACGACTCCATCATCACACGTGATATACAAGTTTACGTTGGAACACTGTGATATATACAAATCCCGACGAAGCTATGTGAAAGTGCTTTCATAATATTAATCAATCAAAAGCGTTACTCGGTTTAATGACACCTACAATATTGTGACTAAATATTGTGTAAAATTGTAACAGTTGATCAATCTAAATTTTGAGTGAAATGGAGCTTTTCAAATTTTCAACGTACCCACAGTTCAGTAGCGTAGACATGATGACGTAAAGGCGCGCACGTTATAATACGAATTGATAGTTTTTGGGCCACGCTTACTCCGTCTGTGGCACAATTGTTGAGATTACTCTAAAAGCACATAATTATCTGTTATAAAAACTAGCATTTACCGTATCTCAAAACCTATGGTCCTACTGAAATATAAAATATAAAATCTGAATTTCTGAGAACATTTCCTCTATGTAGAGACCCTATAGCCTTAATTAAGAAGGAAATAAAGTGAACATATGCCAATAATTGTGCCACGGACATGACTGAAGAACGCACGTAACATGGTAACGTGGCCCAAAAACTCCCTATTACTTAGTGTGAAATTACTGTTGTAGACGATCATTGGATCGTCTGAAGAAAATGAAGGAAATCGACCAAAAAATAAGCAATTCGTAACAAGTTTGTAATCCGACTTCCTTTTCACTATGCATTGTACTAGTGTGATGAGAATGCATTGCTAATATGTGCGCATCATTGTATCTGAAATGTATTGTGATACTGGCAAAATATGATTAAATGCGACCATTCATACATATTATAACAACCTACATAAACGACTATCAACATATTTTCTTCTAACAGGTTATCAGATAGAACAAAGTTGTTTATAAGATTGGACATGTTGGAGGAATTATTCGCGTTTTATTTGTTTTGTTCACAATCAAACACGTGCTACAACCCCTCTCAAACGAAACTATTCGCAAACCTAAAATTAAGACAATTGTCAAATCAAATTCAAATACCGGTATATCTTCCAATTATTATTGTGGATAGTATAAATCATGAAGTAATGCCTCTGACGTGTCCCCCCCCCCCAACATGTTTTTTACATTTCCCTATAACATGTATAATAAGAATTCAGGTCAGACAGAACATCTATATACTACGCAATGGAATGTACAAAAATCGGCCACTAATACTAATTATTTAAGACTCCATTATCACACATGATATACAAGCTTACATTAAAATACTATTACTATACTATGATATGTATACACATCCCAACGAGATTGGGTTAGGGTTAGGGTGCTTTAAATGTTAAAATGGTTTTAAGTTTGAAACAACGCATGAACGGTTCACGTACATAAAGACCAAAATATGCATTTGGGTCTAATTTAGTTTTCAGCAGCAGCGTAGGCTATTGAAATTGATTTGCGTGATTGCAGATGGTTTGCATAATCACGAACTTCCGAAAGTGGTTTTGTGGATATATGGAAATCAGGCAAAGGCTGCATATTAAACTGATTTAACCATGATGTATAGGCATAAAACTGAAAGTGCAGACAATTGTTTTATAAACTACATCAACTGCTGTAAATAAGTGTCCTAAATATTTGCTTCTAACAGGTCATCAGCATGATCAGATACGACAGAGTTGTTGATAAGATTGGACATGTTGTGAGAATTATTCGTGTTTTAATTGTTTTCATACTCATTAAATCAAAGTACGTGCTAAAAACTTATCTCAAACGAAACTATTCGCAAGCCTAAAATCATGATAATTTTCAAATGAGATTCAAATATTTGTCGAGTTATTGTGGATGGTATGAATCATGAAGCAATTCCTCTGAAGTGTTTTTTCCTGTCTATTACCTTTCCCTATCACAAGAATTCAGGTCAGACAGAACATCTACTATTAACGCAATGGAATGTACAAAAATCGGCCACTAATTAATTCTAATTTACGACTCCATCATCACACATGATATACCAGCTTACATTATAGAATACTATGATATACCGGTATATATACACATCCCAACGATTGGGTTAGGGATAGGGTGCTTTATAAAATGGTTTTAAGTTTGAAACAACGCATGAACGGTTCACGTACTAAAATAGTCTGGTGACCAAAATATGCATTTGGGTCTATTTTGGTTTTCAGCAGCAGCGTATTGAAATTGATTTGCGTGATTGCAGATTGTTTGCATAATCACGAACTTCCGAAAGTGGTTTTGTGGGATATATGGAAACTAGATAAAGGCTGCATATTAAACTGATTTAACCATGATGTAGGCATAAAACTGAAAGTGCAGACAATTGTTTTATAAACTACATCAACTGCTGTAAATAAGTTTCCTAAATATTTGCTTTTAACAGGTCATCAGCATGATCAGATACGACAGAGTTGTTGATAAGATTGGACATGTTGCGAGAATTATTCATGTTTTAATTGTTTTCATACTCACAATCAAAGTACGTGCTGAAAACTCATCACAAACCTAAAATCATGATAATTCAAATATTTGTCGAATTATTGTGGATAGTATGAATTATGAACCAATTCCTCTGACGTATTTTTCCCTGTCTATTACCCTTCCCCTATCACAAGATTTCAGGTCCGACAGAACATCTACTATTAACGCTATGGAATGTAAAAAATCGGCCACTAATTTACGACTCCATCATCAAATATGATAAACAGGTTTCCATTAGGGACGCACCATTAGATACTCAGGGGGGGGCATGGAAGTTTTAAAAAAAAAAAAAACTTTGCCCACTATCTAGGAAAAAAAAAAAAACTTTGCCCACCAACAAGGAAAAAAAAAAAAAGATGACCCACTGCTGAGTAAAAAAAAAAAAAGATGACTCACCCACCTCAATATAAAGAAAAACAGTAAAACCCTAAAAAAAAAAACTTTGCCGCATTTGCAAAAAAAAAAAAAAACTTGCCGCCGAAGGCGGCGAAAAAAAAAAATTCCGCCTACTTCGGTGGAGAAAAAAAAAAATTCCGCCCGACCCCAACTTCCATGCCCCCCCCCTGAAAATCAAATGGTGCGTCCCTTAGAATACTGTGATACAAATCCCAACGAGATTCGGTGAAAGTGTTTCACCAAATGGTTTTAAGTTTGACAACGCACGCGTCCACGAACGGTTCACGTATTAAAACAGTTTTGTGACCAATAGAATAGAATAGAATAGAATATTTTATTGACATTCACCAAACATTATGGTATAATCAAAGTAACGATACATAATAAACAAGAATAAAATACATGTAAGCACCATTCATATAATAAAGTGATATAATGCATGTGAGTAAATATTACAAATTACTCTCACGTGTTGCGAAGCATATATTAACATAGTCAATAACTATTTTGAGCACATCATAATCATTAGCACACATAATTAAAATAAACCTATTATAATCAGATAAGCTATCCAAACACATAATTTCTTTTAAGTCTGAAAATAATTTAGTCCGATGATCATTGTAGAGACTGCATTCCATAATAACATGGAATTCATCTTCAATGTTATTAAGATCCCATTTTGTACAAAGTCTATTTTCAAGTGGTGTTTTAGGGGAAGTATGACGGCCTTTTTCAACCATAAGGGTGTGAGAGCTAATTCTAAGTTTACTAAATGCTACTCTAAAACTACGATTAAACATAATAACATAATTTTCTTTTGCAAAACTATCTTTGAATTGACAATATGTTCTAAGTTTTGGTTGTGAATTTGTAATACTATCTTTCCACTGAGTGTTATAAATATCTTCGAGGCCAGAAGTAACAATTGTTGAAATGTTGGATTTACAGCATGTGTTTGGTTTCTCCCATATATCAGACCTCTCAATAGTATCAAGGACTTTTTTGATACCATGAGACCAAGAGAAAATATTTCTACTGTTATTATAAAGTTTCCTATTATCTACAAGGGCATCAACAACCAACATTTTTGTTTGATCTCTTATACACATATCATTGAGATGCCACCAATATTTTACAGGAAGACTGAGCAAAATAATAAGTATTGGAAAACTACCTAAATCACCTCTAACAGCATTGTTTGTAGTTTTACGATGTACACCTAAAATAAGTTTACATACTTTAACACGTAAGGTTTCTCCAGGAAGTTTATCACATAAGTGGATACAATTCTTATCATTTAAATTCTTTAGGATGTAAGGTGCCCAAATCTCACAACCATAGCCTATAATAGGTTGAATAATGACCAATATATGCATTTGGGTCCTATTTGGTTTTCAGCAGCGTATTAAAATTGATTTGCGTGATTGCAGATGGTTTACATGATCAGAACACGAACTTCCGAAAGTGGTTTTGTGGATAGATAGAAACCAGGCAAAGTCTACAAATCAAACTGATATAACCATGATTTAGGCCTAAAACTGAAAGTGCAGACATTTGTATTATGAACTGCATAAACTACTATACATAAATCAGTTTCCTAAAGATGTTCTATTAAGGGGTCAATTGCATGATCAGATACGACAGAGTTGTTGATAAGATTGCACATGTTGCAAGAAGTATACGTGTTTTAATTGTTTTCTTACTCACAGTCAAAGTACTTGCTAGAGCTCGTAAAATCATTAATCATGACAATTTTCAAATCAAATTTCAAAGATTTTTCCAGTTGTAATATTGTGGATAGTATATTAATCATGAAGCAATGCCTCTGACTTGTTTTTCCCTGTCTATTACCTTTCCCCTATTACAAGAATTCAGGTCAGATAGACCATCCTCTATTAACGCAATGGAATGTACAAAAACCGGCCACTAATACTAATTTACGACTCTATCATCACACATGATATACAAGCTTACATTAGAATAATGCGATATATACAAATCCTGACCAGGCTAATGTAGGCGAAAGGGCTTTCATAATATGAATCCTAATCCATCAAAGCGTTACTCAATGTTATGACACCTACAATATTGATACAGTGTATTTGAATACATTTCTACTGAAAATTGGTAGCAGTGATTCAATTCATTTCTGAAATGATCAATGAAATTGGCTATTGCATCAACGCCGGGAATGACCCGGTGCGCTTGTAAAATCATACCCTCATGCACTCGGATAGTGTGTGCAGGATTTAGGAAATACAAAATGTAGGAGGGGTGCTGCAGCTCTCGACTTCTCCGAATGACTTTCATCCAACAACCAACTGCCCCAGTGCCACTCTTATACCTTATCCATAACTACCCACAATGCCACACCGATACTTACCTATCGAACCAGGACACAAAACTATTGCATTTTGACATTCGGTTTTAAAATGGTTCTGAAATTGTTTCGATTCGATAATACCATGAATACTGGAATGATAGACAAACGCGCATGAAACTTCACCAGAAGATGATTTTACGAAATTGCGTTGTTCCCATCTAAAATACAAATCAAATGAGACTTTAAAGTATAATTTGGTCAATTATGTCCACAAGACAGAAAAACAAATTCGATTAGATGAACCTGGGGAAAAAGTGTACTTTAGGTCCCAGATACTGGCATACCAGCATCGGTCAATACTGGAACATAAAAGTTGTCAGTATCGGTCGATACTAGTACGATTTTACGATACTGGTACACAAAATTTGGCTCCAGTATCGAGCGATACTGGAACATTTTTATGTTACAGTATCGGGCGATACTGGTACATACCAGTGAGATTTGTCCCAATATTGAAAGATACTGGTACATAAGTATGTTCCAGTATCGCCCGATACTGGACCATTTTATGTGCCAGTCAGTCGGCCGTTACTGGAACACTAACTTTGTAACAGTATCAAACGATACTGGGTGTTCCAGTATCGGACCTGGTGTCGGCAAATGGTTGAAAACATTAGTTTAAAACAACCCGTGAAAGGTTTACATCAGGCTTTCTCAACTAGATTTACTGATGCGCCACATTTTAGTAACCAACTTGTTGAAGCTCACTTGGTCATATTTTTTAGAATTTACAATGGCAAAATTCCCTTCACAAAATATTTTAACAAATGTATGTAGGCAACATAATAACTAATATTACTCTTTTGAGGGCACATGCGCGCGCAGCGCGCGAAAAATTGCTGTCTTTATAATACATCTGACCGTCATAGACTATGAAATCTGGCTATATCATGATATTATTTTTTGTTTAAAACAAATTTTAACCACTCTTGCGCCACTTAGGATACCTTGATGCGCCACAAGTGGCGCGCGCGCCACCATTTGAGAATGCCTGGTTTACATACTAAAACACAGTATTGTGTTTTCAACCATTTTCAACAATATTTAGATTTCCCTAAAAGTTTTCCCTAAATTTACCGTAACAAAAAATCCCCAAAAGATTTTTTTGCTGTTGAAAATTCGAAACAATGGGTCGGTGAGTTGGATTTTTTCGTCGCCTAGGCCTTGCAGATGGTTTACACGATCAGATCACTAACTTCCGAGAGTTGTTTGGTGGATAGATGGAAACCAGGCAAATACTACAAATCAAACCGAGTGATACTGCCATGGGTATATATCTTTAACGTGTGGACATAAACTCCAATACGCTACTTGCACGCAATCGCCATTTTAGAATGAAAGCGAGGCTCTCCCCTCAGCGCGGGCGCGCCCAACCGCGTCACCCGATGCCCAAACCTGCGTGAAACCACGACGCAGTGTGGCGTGATAGTGCGTGGTGAGGGGAGAGCCTCGCTTTCAATGGTTCCATCTGTACCGTGCAAGTAGCGTATAAATCAGTTTGTCATCTTCTACAGGTCATCAGATACGACAGAGTGGTTGATAGCTAAAATATTAATGAACGTTTCTTTACTTTTTACAGGGTGTCCCAAAATAACTTTACCTTTTCAAAACCTTATAGCTTGGGTAAAACAAATCATGAAGTAAAATGAAAAATAAACAACACTTTCAGATTCATCTTAGTTCCCAATAAAAGCTATCTGAAATGCTGAAGACATTCGAGGAAGTTGAGAGTCTCCTCCCCCAAGCAATTTCAAAGATCCTGCGCATACTTTGCATGGAACTTGACTTGAGTGGTACAGTCCGGGTCGCGATTATTTTTTTCGTACATCAAAAAAACCAAAATCAGTTCATTTGATTAAAAATGTAAAAAAATCATTTTATTCAGTGAATTTTGCTTTATTTCGTATTAAAACGGAATAAATGAATTTTGGTTTTTTTGATGTACGAAAAAAAAAATCGCGTCCGGGTCACGTATGTTGGGTCATGTCATATCAATGCAATAGCTATATCACTTATAATTGAAGAAATAAACTACCGCTACCAATTTTGAGTTAACAGCATTAACATACTGTACTGATGATGAAGGTGTCACTAAATTGAGTAATTCATTGATTGATTAATATTATGAAAGCACTTTAACCGCTCCTCGTCGGGATTTGTATATATCACGGTGTTCGAAACGTAAACTTGTATATCATATTTGATGATGGAGTCGTAAATTAGTGGGCCAATTTTTGTACATTCCCTTGCATTAATAATAAAGGATGTTTTGTCTGACCTGAATTCTTGTGAAAGGGGAAAGGTAATAGACATGATGGGAAAAACACGTCAGAGGCATTGCTTCACGATTCATACTATCCACAATAATAACTGGAAAAAATATAATCTGATTTGAAAATTGGCATGAATTTAGATTTGTGAATAGTTTTCGTTTTTGAGAAGAGCTTTAGCACGTACTTTGACTGTGAGTAAGAAATAAATTAAAAACACGAATAATTCTTGCAACATTTCCAATCTTATCAACAACTCTGTCGTATCTGATCATGCTGATGACCTGTTACCAAAAAATATTTAGTAAATTGATTTATAGTATATTTTATGTCGTTTATAATACAAATGTCTGCACTTTCAGTTTAGGTCTATATCATGGTTATATCAGTTTGATTTGCAGCCTTTGCCTGGTTTATGTCTATCCACAAAACCACTTTCGGAATTTCGTGATTTGATTTAATATGTAAACCCTCTGCAATCACGTTACTGAAAACAAAATAGCACCTAAATTCATATCTTGGTCACAAGACTGTTTTAGTACGTGTTAACCGTTCGTTCAAACTTAAATCCATTTTTTTGTTGGGATTTGTATACACAGTTCAACAAAAATAAGTTTCCCTTTAGATTATGCCTAATATTTTTAAAATGAGTTACTCCATCGAAACGTTTTTGGGCACACATTAATGTACGTGTGCACAGCAACACTAGAACGGGGCTATAACTACTCAGCTGTTGTAATGCTTGAATGAGCTAACATTGAATGGAGGAATACCTCAATTTAAAAGTTGCTAAATGATGTATTGAAGGAGGATGGTTACACAATTGTTGTGCTGCTTGAATGAGCATACGTTTACTGGAGGAATACCTCATTTCAAAAGGTGAAAAATGCGGTGTTCAAGCAAAGACCCTGGTTCAAGACCCTGGTTCAAGCTGCTTAACCATCCTCCTTCAAAACATAATTTAGCAACTTTTGAATTAAGTATTCCTCCATTCAATGTGTGCTCATTCAAGCATTACAACACCTGCGTAGTTATAACCCCGGTCTAGTGTTGCTGTGCACACGTACATTAATGTGTGCCAAAAATCGTTTCGATTGAGTAACTCATTTTAAAAATATCAGGCATAATCAATATGCCGGATGACAGGACCATGGTAAACTGAACATGCTGAAAAAGAGAGGAGAAATAAAAACCTATGTTGAGATGATTTAGGTGTGGTTTTCGGGAATTTACTTTTTTGGCGGGTACCCAGCAGGTACCCAACTTTTACTATACTATATTATAGTATTTCTTAAAGAATATAACACAACCTTCCTTGCGCTTTTGATCTGTCTGCTTCACTAATGCAGCCATCGAGAGTACTACAATAGTTCTATTGTTAACGCCAGATAAGTAGAGAGGTTTCTAGTTAATCACCGATCTTTTTCCGATGCTTTTAACAATAGAACGAAATACCGTTGGAAAAGCGCTTTTAAATCGCTAGAAAAATGCTTTAAAAGCACTGAGAGTTTGGATATGGACCCTAAAGTTAATAAATCTGGACTTACTACACCTCGTGACCAGCCAAAGAAATGGCTTGCATATCGTCACCCTCGTAACAAGCCTAAGTCATTTTTAGAGTTTTTGAGATTTTTTGCTTAAAAATAATCTTAATGGCAATCTGCATCTCATAACGAAATTACCTATCAGTATTACTAAAAAGCGCCCTATGACAAATGTATGAGTAGGAATAAAAATAGGATATCAATAAAACCAATGGAGAATTGAAGCAGTTTTTTGGCTTTTCTAAAAAATCCAAAAAATGACTTAGCTAGTTTTGTTACGAGGGTGACGATATTGTACCTGTACACACAGTGTATTGCATCATGAGCACTGGATTGGGGTAGTCAGAAATTGGGGTAGTCAGAGGATCTATGGATAGATTGATATTATACACACCACTTCCCGGCCATGTACACACACACTTGGAGGGCATTGACTCTGTTTTGTCATTCACTCATTTCATCGTTTGAATTCCACAGAGGTTATATAGCTTGTTTATGTCCTCGGCAATCTTTCTTCAGTTCGAGGAACAGAGAGATCCATCATGAAATTGTTCCTCTCATCATTCGTGGAGCTCATTTATCAGGATAAGCTGTCATGTCATGACATGCCGAGAGACTATCGAAAGACACTGGTGTTCGTCTATCCACGTCCATCAATGGCGCACCGCTACGACGCCATCAAAACATTCTGTAAAAACTTACTTTTGAAAATAAATGATCATGATGATACGAATGATAGATACATTAATTAGGATAGTTATCATCAAAAGAAGATTTCTTGTGCAGTCCAGCATGCTTCACTTTCACCATATGACTACTGGTTTCTGTCAGCAGTGTCTTCTGGTTCCCATTGACATTACATTGCAATGAAAGGCACACACTGGTGTTAAACGAGGGTCTGTAGGAAAATCCTGCTGTAAGTTAGAACATTTGATGTGACTTCAGTCCTCTCTTTTTTTCTTAAAGACCCTTTTTGAATAAACACATATTTAAGTTTGAGTTGGGATTCAACTTCTTGTTATGCCTATCTGTACCATATATTATAGGGTGGAATTCAGACGACCTGCAACTGTTGGGAAAAGCCCTGCTGGCACTGTAGTGGCGCTAAGCATGCTGGTCTGCACAAGAAATCTTCTTTGGTTATAAACACGGCGACAAGTCTCAATATCATCCTTTTAGTCTACTCGTACAGCTCAAAGTTATTTAATATAGTCTTGAGATGTCATGGAATCTTCCGGTATCTTGAAAGTGAATCTGGATATACACTGTCCGTAGTATTTCCACCATGTGTTTCAACGAGCTGTCGATAACTCTCAGTGTTAGATGTGTTATGTACAGTTATGCTTTACTGTGTTCCCTATTTGCATTGTTTTAAATGCACATCTGTGCGACTCGGTGAAATAATATTGTACTCGTTCATAACATTATGTGCCACACAATGTTATGAACGCAATGTACTCTGTAGGGTCTATCCCATCGACACGTTCGGATGTGGCGCGAAATTTACATTTGCATACATGTACATGTTGTTGTTGAAAACTTAGACAGTAATTCGTTTTCCATAATATAATAGGTTAACAGCTTAAAAACAGTATACTCTTTATTTAATGAGGTTCGTCATTAACCCTAACTCTAACTCTTTTATTTTCAACGTGAAAAATTGACCAAAATATCCCCCTGATCCTCCCGGGATTTGAACCACGGACCTCCAGCACCAGCGGCTTGCGATTCCCCACTACACCACGGGTGTCAAGGCTACTTGGCGCAGTATACTGCGCCAAATATATGTGCTGGGTCCATTTTTTCATCGAAAAACTTCCACGCCGGGTGGCACCAATTTGCGCAGTGGTGGTATTTTGTGGTTTATGGTAGGGTTAGGGTTATGGAATTCGATTTGCCCTTTTCTATTGTTAGCAAAATTGATTTATTAAACACAGTATGACAGTGTGTGATATTCCATTTGGATTTCGGTTAACATTTTATCTCATTTATTTAACATTAAACATGTATCATTCTTTTCTATTCCTCAGGCAATAAAAGCGCACATGCGAACTGAATGCAAGTGTCACGGACTATCCGGTTCATGTACGCTACAGACATGCTGGAAGAAAATGCCGCCATTCCGCGAAGTGGGGATTCGCCTTAAAGCCAAATTTGACGGTGCCGCCAAAGTTAGCGGAGGCAATAACGGCGAAAATGTTATCCTACCGGAGGACTCAACCGTTAAACCTCCAACGGACGGGGACCTCGTGTATTCATCCGACTCGCCGGATTTCTGCGTGCCCAATAAGAAATTTGGTTCAGTAGGAACGTCGGGCAGACGCTGTAACAGTACTTCAATGGGCGTAGGAGGGTGTGATATACTGTGTTGTGGCAGAGGCCACAGGGAGGAGTTACTAATTCTGCGGGAGAATTGTCGGTGCAGATTTCATTGGTGCTGTGACGTTAAATGCGACACGTGTACCGTGTTAACGACAATACATAGATGCAATGGATACGGGTGATGATTAAAGGGTTGATCCAAATTCTGCTATCAAATCTTATATACCGCAGCTTGGAGTTATTGCATCATGGTAAACACGGTTAGGTATACCATACGCTGTGCCCGCTTTCGATATGAGGTATGCGAGCCAAACTCCGCCGCTTCGGGTGCGAAACAGTGTTTTGCAACAGTGCCACCTATGAGCCATTTCTCGTTCTTTAAGGCAATTATTGCCGAATTGTTTACGACGAGCGCAGATTGACTTCCTGTATGCGCAGTCTCGTGTAATATGACATGAGCGATTTAGTATTACTAGAGTCAGTCAAATAAATATCAAGTAATGTCACATTCTCAACAATGTTGAAATGCTAAATGACATCTCATTATTCATAAATTCAGAACATGTCTATGCCTTTTGTTTTTCTCAATTCTCCACATAGCTTTTTCAGAAAGATTGTTGACAATTAGTCCTAGTATAACGTACGTACGTCTTGGTATATCCGCCGTTTGAAATGGCTGAAGTATCTGCAGACTTTTGTTTCGTCATTTTTTATCCTGATTTCGCTTCAAGATCAACATGATCAAGGGACGTGTGGAGGGAGGGAGTTCAGTTGTCGTACTAAAATCAAAACTCTCTCAGAAGAAAGTACTTCATGACGATACCTAGTCTGCATATACGAGGGGCATTCAATAAATACCTGCACCCATTGAAAATCTCTGAACCGTGACACGTGTCAGTAAAATAAACTTATGCTACTTAAACTGTAAGTCTTTCTTTTCTCACAGAAAATTTCGAACACGTAGGTCATTTTGTATTTATCATTACATTTCAGCACTGTGAATACCGTGATCTCAGGGTACTGGTTAGGGAATTTAATGTTACAAATTATGGCGGGAAATTTGAAAGACAAGTTAATGGCATGTATTAAGATAAATGCGTTAACAGTGTTAATATTGGCGCTTGATTTATAATGCTGATTCTTGTCAATTTTCAGTGCCCAGAGACCATGATCAGATGATGTTTATAGTACTGAAATTACATGATAAAAATGACCCACATATTTGAAATTTCCGTGAGAAAGGGGTAAGACTTACAGTTTAAGTATCATACGTTTATTTTATTGACACGTGTCACGGTTCAGAGATTTCAATGGTTGCCGGTATTTATTGAATGCCCCTCGTAGGTCGTACTTTAACAC
>CM069459.1:8926612-8985036 GCA_035610835.1 Ophiura sarsii | reverse complement strand
CACGGTAACACGCCAGAACACCCAGAACTTAAATAGGTCTACTTGATACACGGTAATAATCGTGGCCAGCCCGAATTACGCTGAAATCATAGCCCTAGACTTGGCCCGGGATAATGCAGACAAAAGCCGATGGAGTAAAGACATCCGTCATCACCGAGGAAAGGGGAATGACTTTGATACACCGAGAGAAGAATGAAAAACAAGCATGTTTCAATTGATTTTTTAATCATCCGTGACAAAAAAAAACGGGGGAGGGGGGTACTCACATATTTTTTAGTCGGGATGAGCCAGCCAGCAAAATGAAAATTGACCTTAACAGTTACCAATTTTCGGGAGAAAATGGACCCATATGTTTTACCAGAAACCCATAATTTTCTTATATATTTGACAGATCTTGCTATCATTTCGACGAAAAACAGTAAAATTAAGGATTTTAGACCCAGAAATTGACCAGAAATGGCTTTGAAAAGGGGTCATCCAGTAACCAGAGGGTGAAAATGGGACCCTTTTTGGCGGTACATCCTCGAAACCCCATATAATAGAAAACGATAAATGTTGTTGATGAGTATACCCGAGTCGATTCAATTAATTGGAAAGGCTTGGAAATCAAGTCACCATGATCATCACAACATGACGAAAGTGTTGTACAAACAGAAAGAGGAGTACGACAAGGTGATCCATATCTCCATCAATATTCATAATAGCTGTGAATGATCTGACATGGAAATTTGCACGTGACAAATCTCATACCTCTACAAAGATTGACAGATATAATTGATTTAGCACAATATTTGTTTTTCTGCAGAGGTGTAATAGCCGATATAGCTACCTTAAGGGGGGACTTAATTAAGGAAGTTTTTTGTTGAATTTTGTTAGTGCTGTAATTATTGAACCATGACTCAAATGTATATAAAAGTATACCTTTTTGGAAAGGAAATGGATCAGAGAATCCAAATTTGGCGTCAATTTTGACCATAAATGTTGATTTTTGTTGGAGATAAGTCACTTTTTTGACCCAATTTTTTTAAACAAAGCTACACTCTTAGAAGGTCAGGATCAAATATGAGACGAAAAGGATCAATTTTGATCCAGAAGTGGTATCACATATGAGCTTACCCTTTCCGGATCAAAGTGATCCGACAAGCAGGATCAAAAAGTTTGATCCGAAATGGGATCAAATATTTCTGTCAAATGATACTGAAACGGATCAAAATAATGATCCTTAATCGGATGTACTTGTAGCTTATGATCCTACTCCAGGATCAAACTGAATCAAAGAAAAAGTGAAAACATAGGGGGTCATCGGGTGACAGATTGTAAAAACAAGCATGCATGCAAGGGTCTTTCGGTGACACCGGGCCAAAAAAGGGGGGTATTTTTGATGGAGCCTGGTGTGAAACCTAATATTGATTGAGTGCCCCCACCCCCGGGTGTACACTGCAGACTATATATCGAGTGCAGTAAGCTTACTACATCGTGTAGGCCTAGTACATCGCAGTGATCGTGACATTTTGTGAGGAGCATTTTGACCGAAATTCGTACTGATGGCACTGGTCAGGTACAAGAAATTTGTTCACAAGAATAGAGCATGTTCAAACATAAAAAATAAAACTACTTTACCGACAAAATCATGTAACATTTTACAGATTAGACTGGATAACTTACCGCGGTATTTCACCCTTGTTTCAACTGTGGCGACCGAATTCAAAAGATCGTCTGCTTGTCGTCTATCGGTTTGCGAAAGAGTGACGTCAGTCACTCATTGACCAATGAACTGTTTCATCGAATTGATCCGGAAATCAGATCAAAGTTGATCAAGGTGAATTTGATCCGTTTGTTGATATCTATCTGGAACGGATCAAAACGATCGAAAATGATCCTTAAAGGATCAAAACAAAGTGAGCCGGAAATCTACTCATGTATTTGATCCTGACCTTCTAAGAGTGTAACAAGCATAATTTTGAGTTAAAAATGCCCAAATCACTTGATGATGATGTAAAGACACTACTGAAGGGACGATTTTTTTATTTTAAATCTAATCCAATATTTTTTGAAATTTTGACAAAAAAGTGTAAAAAAAACCTAAAAATCCATTTTCACGTTTTTTTGGCACTTTTTGGTCAACATTTTCAAAAATATTAGATTAGGTTTTTAAAAAAAAAAAATTGTCCCTTCATTAGTGTCTTAACATCATTATAAAGTGATTTGGCCATTTTTTACTCAAAATTATTTTTTGTTAGCTTTGTTCAAAATAATTTGGGTCAAAAAAGTGAATTTTGTGATTTTCTCAAAAAATCTACTTTTTTGGTCAAAATTGACGCCAAATTTGGATTCTCTAATCCATTTCCTTTCCAAAAATGTATACTTTTATATACATTTGATTAATAGTTCAATAATTACAGCACTCGCAAAATTAAAAAAAATCAAATCAAAAACTTCCTTAAGTCCCCCCTTATAATACAACAATCGAGACTCAAGAGGCTTAACTCGCAGAACGATGAGGATTAAAACCACCCATTTAACTTAAATCCGAAGTATAGACCTATTATCCCTCAAAAAACAAGAAAACAAAAGAAAAAGAAAAAGAAAACAAAACAAAACAACTTGAACAAAACAGAAAATCGAGCGAAACAACAACAACAAAAACATTTGACTTCATACAGTTTTGAGAGACTTCGTCGACAAATACGTGCGTACATTTAATTAGCTCCTTGCAGTATAAATGGTTCACAAAATACAAACAAGGTATAAACTATTCCATACCTCAATTGTGTTTTAAAAACGAAGAAAGGTTCTTTCCACAGTTACAATTTGCACACCCTGAATAGTTTGCTAAATAAAACCTACAATTTTAAATCACTAAACCATGGTCATTTCTCGGGATAATTTCATCATACATTTGTATGTGTTGAAAAATCTTGGCAGGTCAAATTCCGAGAACTTGGCTGAACACTTTCCTAATAATATAGGTCTGTAGACAATAGTAGATATAACTATATCCCGACTCAGTTGAGACTTAGTTTATATCCCCACGTCGGTTATGCACGGTAATGTTTTAATGTTATTTTATGATACCATAGAATGTCTGATACACATTAGCGGGTTCGTCTATACTGTTTGTGATATTCAAGGTTCGTGACTATACACCGTAAATCTTTCACAATTTGCTTGAGTGGAATTCGGGTCAGACAGAAACTGTACTTTCTACTAGTAGAAGTACCAGGGAACTTGGAAAGAAATCGGCCACTAATTTACGACTCCATCATCACACGTGATATACAAGTTTACGTTGGAACACTGTGATATATACAAATCCCGACGAAGCTATGTGAAAGTGCTTTCATAATATTAATCAATCAAAAGCGTTACTCGGTTTTATAATGACACCTACAATATTGTGACTAAATATTGTGTAAAATTGTAACAGTTGATCAATCTAAATTTTGAGTGAAATGGAGCTTTTCAAATTTTCAACGTACCCACAGTTCAGTAGCGTAGACATGATGACGTAAAGGCGCGCACGTTATAATACGAATTGATAGTTTTTGGGCCACGCTTACTCCGTCTGTGGCACAATTGTTGAGATTACTCTAAAAGCACATAATTATCTGTTATAAAAACTAGCATTTACCGTATCTCAAAACCTATGGTCCTACTGAAATATAAAATATAAAATCTGAATTTCTGAGAACATTTCCTTTATGTAGAGACCCAATAGCCTTAATTAAGAAGGAAATAAAGTGAACATATGCCAATAATTGTGCCACGGACATGACTGAAGAACGCACGTAACATGGTAACGTGGCCCAAAAACTCCCTATTACTTAGTGTGAAATTACTGATGTAGACGATCATTGGATCGTCTGAAGAAAATGAAGGAAATCGACCAAAAATAAGCAATTCGTAACAAGTTTGTAATCCGACTTCCTTTTCACTATGCATTGTACTACACACAGAAAAAAAAATACGTAAGTTATGTAAAAAAAATACATAACGTTAGGTGCAATACGAACTCTCGAACAAATAGGTATATTCTACCGAATTTGTAATTATGTAAAATATACCTAGCAGTTAGGTAAGTAAAATACATAAATATTAGGTAAAATAATAACATAATTTTTTATGTAGTTCTTTTACCTCACCAGTTAGGTAAGTTAAATACATGATTATTAGGTATAATTTAAAAGTTAAATACATGATTATTAGGTATAATTTAAAAATTAAATACATGAATATTAGGTATAACTTAAAAGTTAAATACGTGATTATT
Source organism: Ophiura sarsii (assembly GCA_035610835.1). Classification (NCBI taxonomy): domain Eukaryota; kingdom Metazoa; phylum Echinodermata; class Ophiuroidea; order Amphilepidida; family Ophiuridae; genus Ophiura; species Ophiura sarsii. The sequence goes on along the minus strand of CM069459.1, from coordinate 8,980,766 downwards.
AGGTGGGACACGTCCCCCTCGTCCCCCCCCCCCCCCCCCCCCCCCCCCAGGATCGACGCCCCTGACCATAGTACATTGATATGCTGAATGGCTGAATGCAGTGCCGCAATCACGCAATGAGTCCCGGGAGTGCAGTGCAGTATACATGCACGGATAGCGTAACCAGTATACATGCACGGATAGCGTAACCATAGAAGCTTCCCCAGGTCCGAGCCGTATTACATTACATCATACATGCATGTGCACTTCCTTACAAATAGCCAAATATAAACAAAAAACTGGAGGCCCCAAGCCTTCATTAATTCTATCCACTTGGGCTTCAGCTCTTCTGCCTCCGCCATGTCCGCCATTTTGCTCAAGTGTGATCGATCTTGCGCGCAAAATTACATCGCAAAGTGGTATTTTTGAAAGATTTGTACATTATAAGAATGTAATTCGACACTTTTACCTTTTTAATATGTAAAAAAATACACAAACTATGTAACATTTCCGCTTTGCGTTTAATTGTGTATTTTTAATATCTACATGCCAACTGGTAAACTGGTTGGACAACAATTCTACCGAAGTTGTGTAGAAACTCGTCGAAAATATACACAACATCGTTATACATATTATTTTTTTACATATCGAGGTCGCGATTTTTCTGTGTGTAGTATGATGAGAATTCATTGCTAATATGTGCGCATCGTTGTATCTGAAATGTATTGTGATACTGGAAAAATATGATTAAATGCGACCATTCATACATATTATAACAACCTACATAAACGACTATCAACATATTTTCTTCTAACAGGTTATCAGATAGAACAAAGTTGTTTATAAGATTGGACATGTTGGAGGAATTATTCGCGTTTTATTTGTTTTGTTCACAATCAAACACGTGCTACAACCCCTCTCAAACGAAACTATTCGCAAACCTGAAATTAAGACAATTTTCAAATCAAATTCAAATATATCTTCCAATTATTACTGTGGATAGTATGAATCTTGAAGTAATGCCTCTGACGTGTTTCCCCCATCATGTTTATTACCTTTCCCCTATCACATGAATTCAGATCAGACAGAACATCTACTACGTAATGGAATGTACAAAAATCGGCCACTAATTTACGACTCCATCCTCACACATGATATACCAGCTTACATTAGAATACTTTCACAATCCCAACGAGATTGGGTTAGGGTTAGGGTGCTTTATAAAATGGTTTTAAGTTTGAAACAACGCATGAACGGTTCACGTACTAAAATAGTCTGGTGACCAAAATATGCATTTGGGTCTAATTTGGTTTTCAGCAGAGCAGCGTATTGAAATTGATTTGCCTAATTGCAGATGGTTTGCATAATCACGAAAGTCCGAAAGTGGTTTTGTGGATGGAAACCGGGCAAAGGCAGCAAATCAAACTGATTTAATCATCATGATCATGATATAATAGGCATAAAACTGAAAGTGCAGACATTTGTATTATAAACTACATAAACTGCTATACATCAGTGTCCTAAATATTTGCTTTTAACAGGTCATCAGCATGATCAGATACGACAGAGTTGTTGATAAGATTGGAAATGTTGCGAGAATTATTCGTGTTTTAATTGTTTTCATACTCACAATCAAAGTACGTGCTAAAAACTCATCTCAAACGAAACTATTCGCAAACCTACCATCATGATAAGTTTCAAATGAGATTTTTATTGAGTTATCATTGTGGATAGTATGAATCATGAAGCTATGCCTCTGACGTGTTTTTTTCCCTGTCTATTACTTTTCCCCTATTACAAGAATTCAGGTCAGACAAAACATCCTCTATTAATGCAAGGGAATGTACCAAATAAATCGGCCACTAAATTTACGACTCCATCATTAAATATGATATACAGATTTACATTGGAATACGTGATAATACAAATCCCAACGAGATTGGGTGAAAGTGTTTTACCAAAGAGTTTGAAACAACGCACGAACGGTTCACGTATTGAAACACTCTTGTGACCAAGATATGCATTTGGGTGCTACTATAGTATTTTGAAAGTGGTTTTGAGGATAGATGGGAACCAGGCAAACGCTACAAATCAACCTTATATAAACCATGATATAGGCATAAAACTGAAAGTGCCGACATTTGTATCATAAATGACATAAACTAGTATAAATCAGTGTCCTAAATATTTGCTTCTAACAGGTCATCAGCATGGAATGTACACACAATCGGCCACTAATTTACGACTCCATCACCATATATGATATACAGGTTTCCATTAGAATACTGTGATATATACAAATCTCCGGAACGAGATTGGGTGAAAGTGTTTTACCAAATGGTTGTAAGTTTGAAACAACGCACGCGTCCACGAACGGTTCACGTATTAAACATGTTAAAACAGTCTTGTGACCAATATATGCATTTGGTTCCTATTTAGTTTTCAGCAGCGTATCAAAATTGGTTTTCGTGATTGCAGATAACACAATCAGATCACGAACTTCCGAAAGTGGTTTTGTGGCTAACTAGGGCAAAGGCTGCAATCAAACTGATATAACCATGATATAGACCTGAACAGCGTCCGAATTAAGGAAAAAATCTGGTTGCCCGCCGGGCAACCAAGCAGGAAATTATGGTTGCCCGGCAGATTTTGTGGTTGCCCGTTCTGTAAAATATTTAAATGCATGTGTTAAGTGTTTCACTTCTTGTAAAAAAATTGGTTGCCCACCGGGCAACCAAATAAGTACATTTTGGTTGCCCGGTGCTAATTTTGGGTGTCCCGGGCAACCGGGCAACCACTTAACGCGAACGCTGGACCTGAAACTGAAGACATTTGTATTATAAACGACATACACTAAACTGCTCACAAAAAAATAGGATTGTTTTTTTAATCTAGTATATTTTTTATTATTTATTACCCTCTTGTATTATGTTGCATATCAATGGAAAACTGAAGTGTTTTTCATTAAAATGATACCAAATATGCAATGATGACATGTTACTGGACTTGGCCACATTAATGAGAATAAGACAAAGTCACAAATCAAATGTGCCAACATTAGCAATTTTGTGTTACTGTGTGAACCAATGGCACGGACTCTCTCCAAATCTGTTAAACGCGGCATATTGAAACTGCTAAACGTTTACCGTGTCTCAGAAAAAAATACAAGTTATAGGCCTAAACCTTTCATCACTTACCTTCATGACCTTCCACCTGGATTCATGGTTAACCCAGTCTTGCAAACACCCAAACAATGGTTTTCTAAAGAGATGAGGGTTAACTTGTGAGTGTTGTGCTCACTGGTGCAAATCTTTGTGTAAACCATTCATGGTTCTCAAGCATGACCGGATTGATTATCGATCATTACCTATTGACTGTTTAGCACAGATAACGGTAATTTTGGCACATTTGATTTGTGACTTTGCCTCATTCTTATTCATGTGGCCAAGTTCAGCAACATGTAATCATCGCAAATGTGGTATAATTTTAAGGAAGAATACTTCAGCTTTTCATTGATATATAACATATACAAAGAGGGTAATAAATAATAAAAATATACTTGATTAAAAAAAGTTTGCTAACTTTTTGTGAGCAGTTTAGTATAAATCAGTTTCCTAAATATTCTCTTCTAACAGGTCATCAGCATAATTAGATACGACAGAGTTGTTGTAAGATTGGACATGTTGCAAGAATTATGCGTGTTTTAATTGTTTTCTTACTCACAATCATCATACGTGCTAAAACTTCTCTCATGCGAAACTATTCGCAAACCTACAATCATGAAAATGTCTAAATCAGATTCAAACATATTTTCCAGTATTATAACGCATGAACGGTTCACGTGTTTAAAAACAGTCTTGTGACCAATATGCATTTGGATCCTTTTTGGTTTTCAGCAGCGTATAAAAATTGGTTTGCGTGATTGCAGATGGTTTACATGATCAGATCACGAACTTCCGAAAGTGGTTTTGTGGATAGATGGAAACCAGACAAAGGCTACAAATCAACCTGATATAACCATGATATAGGCCTAAAACTGAAAGTGCAGACATTTGTATCATGAACTGCATAAACTACTATACATAAATCAGTTTCCTAAAGATGTTCTATTATTAAAGAGGTCAATAGCATGATCAGATACGACAGAGTTGTTGATAAGATTGGACATGTTGCAAGTAGTATACGTGTTTTAATTGTTTTCTTACTCACAGTCAAAGTACTTGCTAGAGCTCGTAGAATCATTAATCATGACAATTTTCAAATCAAATTTCAACGATTTTTCCAGTTGTAATATTGTGGATAGTATATTAATCATGAAGCAATGCCTCTGACTTGTTTTTCCCTGTCTATTACCTTTCCCCTATTACAAGAATTCAGGTCAGATAGACCATCCTCTATTAACGCAATGGAATGTACAAAAACCGGCCACTAATACTAATTTACGACTCTATCATCACACATGATATACAAGCTTACATTAGAATAATGCGATATATACAAATCCTGACCAGGCTAATGTAGGCGAAAGGGCTTTCATAATATGAATCCTAATCCATCAAAGCGTTACTCAATGTTATGACACCTACAATATTGATACAGTGTATTTGAATACATTTCTATTGAAAATTGGTAGCAGTGATTCAATTCATTTCTGAAATGATCAATGAAATGGGCTATTGCATCAACGCCGGGAATGACCCGGTGCGCTTGTAAAATCATACCCTCATGCACTCGGATAGTGTGTGCAGGATTTAGGAAATACAAAATGTAGGAGAGGTGCTGCAGCTCTCGACTTCTCCGAATGACTTTCATCCAACAACCAACTGCCCCAGTGCCACTCTTATACCTTATCCATAACTACCCACAATGCCACACTGATACTTACCTATCGAACCAGGACACAAAACTATTGCATTTTGACATTCGGTTTTAAAATGGTTCTGAAATTGTTTCGATTCGATAATACCATGAATACTGGAATGATAGACAAACGCGCATGAAACTTCACCAGAAGATGATTTTACAAAATTGCGTTGTTCCCATCTAAAATACAAATCAAATGAGACTTTAAAGTATAATTTGGTCAATTATGTCCACAAGACAGAAAAACAAATTCGAGTATGAACCTGGGGAAAAAGTGTACTTATGGTCCCAGTATCGTTCAATACTGGAACATAAAAGGTGCCAGTATCGGTCGATACTGGTACGATTTTACTATTCCAGTATTGGTCGATACTGGAACACCAGATTGTGTTCTAGTATCGAGCGATACTGGAACTTTTTATGTTCCAGTATCCGGCGATACTGGACTGATACATGTGATACCAGTGAGATTTGTCCCAGTATTGAACGATTATAATTATGTTCCAGTATCACCTGATACTGGAACACTAACTTTGTACCAGTCTCCAATATCGAACGATACTGGGTGTTCCAGTATCGGACGATACTACATGATACTAGGACAGTCCAGAATCTGAGAATCTAAGATTTCCCTAAAAGTTTCGAAACAATGGGTCGGTCGGGGGTGAATTTTTCGTCACTTTCCAGATGGTTTACACGATCAGATCACTAAACTTCGGAGAGATGCTTTGTGGATAGATGGAAACCAGGCACATCTACAAATCAAACTGAGTGATACTGCCATGATATATATCTTTAACGTGTGGACATAAACTCCAATACGCTACTTGCGCGCAATCGCCATTTAAGGGAAGTGTCAACCCTATTATTTTGATGATCAACTTTTGCTTCTAAGTTTGAGAATATTGAATAAAAGTACATAAAAGTATACATTTATAGAAAGGAAATTTGATAAGGAATCCGATGGTGATATCAATGTGATACCAAATAAACACATTTTTGAGAAATGAACCAAAAAGCGATATTTTTACCCCACATTTTTCAGACAGCATAACTATAAAATAAAAAATGGTAATTTGTTCTAATATACATTTTTGTAAACAAGACAATTTTGTCTAGGAGGCAATTTTTTCTTTTTCCAAAATATGGCTTAGTTTTGGTAATATTGCTAAAAACATCGGAAAAGTGTAAAAGTCGTGTTTTTTTGCATACATTTCGCTAGAAATGGATGCATATCTCGAGTTTAAAATCCATAATCGAAAAAATAAAAATTTGCCTCCTAGCGCTGAAAGTCCTCTACACAATGGTTAGTAAAAGCTTACCTGATAGTTTGATATTTTTTTAGTTATGTTGTCTGAAAATTCGTAAAATTCCTTCAAATTTGAACTTCTAGAAAACATCGATTTAGTAAAAATATTGACATTTTCCACCATTTAAAGCTAAATGTTCATGGAATACAAGGGCGTGTGACCTAAAAGGCGAGTATACTATTATGAACAATCAAAATAAACTATCAGATTCAATTTATATTGTCACAATGTGAAGAAATTGGAAGAAAACTGAAATTTAAATGATCGTAAGATTGGCCTTTGTTTACATTTTTAGACATTGTTTTGCGCTCTTTTGTTTTTCGCGTTGACGTCGCGGATATTAAGCGGCGCGTCTAGTATTACGCACGGGAAGATTCAGCGCGCGACGCAATGATCGAACAGCTGTCGCAGCATTTGAAAAGCGCGGAACTCCGCTTAAATTCCCGCCAAATAACCATGCACCTTTTCCTGACTCAAACTTACCAAAACAACAATTTTAAATCACCCAAAAGAACGGGAAATAATCGCTTCCGATTAGTAACTTATGATGGTAATGATAGAATACATATAGAAGTATAAAATAATAGAGAAATGTGAAATTCAATTTTTGAAACAAGTGCCGGGTTGACACTGCCCTTAAGAATGAAAGCGGGGCTCTCCCCTCAGCGCGCGCCCAACCGCGTCACGCGATGCACAAACCTGCGTGAAACCACGACGCAGTGTGGCGTGATAGTGCGTGATAGTGCGTGGTGAGGGGAGAGCCTCGTTTTCAATGGTTCAATCTGTACCGTGCAAGTAGCGTATAAATCAGTATGTTTAACATTTTCTTCTCAGGTCATCAGATACAACAGAGTGGTTGATAGCTAAAATATTAATGAACGTTTCTTTACTTTTTACAGGGTGTCCCAAAATAACTTGACCTTTTCAAAACCTTATAGCTTGGGTAAAACAAATCATAAAGTAAAATGAAAAATAAACAACACTTTCAGATTCATCTTAGTTCCCAATAAAAGCTATCTGAAATGCTGAAGACATTCGAGGAAGTTGAGAGTCTCCTCCCCCAAGCAATTTCAAAAATCCTGCGCATACTAAGTGCATGCATGGAACTTGACTTGAGTGGTACAGTCCGGATCACGTATGTTGGGTCATGTCATATCAATGCAATAGCTATATCACTTATAATTGAGGAATAAACTACCGCTACCAATTTTGAGTTAACAGCATTAACATACTGTACTGATGATGAAGGTGTCACTAAATTGAGTAATTCATTGATTGATTAATATTATGAAAGCACTTTAACCGCTCCTCGTCGGGATTTGTATATATCACGGTGTTCGAAACGTAAACTTGTATATCATATTTGATGATGGAGTCGTAAATTAGTGGGCCAATTTTTGTACATTCCCTTGCATTAATAATAAAGGATGTTTTGTCTGACCTGAATTCTTGTGAAAGGGGAAAGGTAATAGACATGATGGGAAAAACACGTCAGAGGCATTGCTTCACGATTCATACTATCCACAATAATAACTGGAAAAAATATAATCTGATTTGAAAATTGGCATGAATTTAGATTTGTGAATAGTTTTCGTTTTTGAGAAGAGCTTTAGCACGTACTTTGACTGTGAGTAAGAAATCAATTAAAAACACGAATAATTCTTGCAACATTTCCAATCTTATCAACAACTTTGTCGTATCTGATCTGATCATGCTGATGACCTGTTACCAAAAAATATTTAGTAAATTGATTTATAGTATATTTTATGTCGTTTATAAATACAAATGTCTGCACTTTCAGTTTTATGCCTATATCATGGTTATATCAGTTTGATTTGTAGCGTTTGCCTGGTTTCTGTCTATCCACAAAACCACTTTCTGAAGTTCGTGATTTGATTTAATATGTAAACCCTCTGCAATCACGTTACTGAAAACAAAATAGCACTTAAATTCATATCTTGGTCACAAGACTGTTTTATGCAGGCGTCAATGTGCATCTTGAACCTACCCTCTTCAAGGTTAGTCAAAGATAAGACGCCTAATCTTTGCCTAGTAATATTTTTGGAGAGGTGAATCTTGAACTAATTCATACATTGGACAGGTGAATCTATGGTGAATCTTCACCTATATTTCAACTTCTCCCACATATTACTATTGAACAAACATGGTGCACTAAGGTGAATCTTCCCGGGGAATCTTCCCGGGGAATCTTCACCCTACAAATTGCAGGATAGACCTAATCTTGACCTAATTTATCCTGAAGAAAGGTGAATACAGGTGAATGCTTGAGGAGGGTAGGTTCAAGCTGCACATTGATCCCTGCATTAGTACGTGTTAACCGTTCGTTCAAACTTAAATCCATTTTTTTGTTGGGATTTGTATACATAGTTCAACAAAAATAAGTTTCCCTTTAGATTATGCCTGATTTTTTTTAAATGAGTTACTCCATCGAAACGTTTTTGGGCACACATTAATGTACGTGTGCACAGCAACACTAGAACGGGGCTATAACTACTCAGCTGTTGTAATGCTTGAATGAGCTAACATTGAATGGAGGAATACCTCAATTTAAAAGTTGCTAAATGATGTATTGAAGGAGGATGGTTACACAATTGTTGTGCTGCTTGAATGAGCATACGTTTACTGGAGGAATACCTCATTTCAAAAGGTGAAAAATGCGGTGTTCAAGCAAAGACCCTGGTTCAAGACCCTGGTTCAAGCTGCTTAACCATCCTCCTTCAAAACATAATTTAGCAACTTTTAAATTAAGTATTCCTCCATTCAATGTGTGCTCATTCAAGCATTACAACACCTGCGTAGTTATAACCCCGGTCTAGTGTTGCTGTGCACACGTACATTAATGTGTGCCAAAAATCGTTTCGATTGAGTAACTCATTTTAAAAATATCAGGCATAATCAATATGCCGGATGACAGGACCATGGTAAACTGAACATGCTGAAAAAGAGAGGAGAAATAAAAACCTATGTTGAGATGATTTAGGTGTGGTTTTCGGGAATTTACTTTTTTGGCGGGTACCCAGCAGGTACCCAACTTTTTGTGTTGAACTGTGTATATCACAGTATTCAAATTTAAACCTGGTTATATTTTATGATGGAGTCGTAAATTAGTGGCTGATTTTTGTACATTCCCTTGCATTAATAGTGTATGATCTGTCTGTGACCTGAATTCCGGTGATAGGGGAAAGGTAATAGACATGGTAAAAACAAGGAGACTGATGCATGGGAATTCACATCAATTTTTGTCAGCGTCTTTTTCTTTTATCTAAATGTTACCGGGAATGTTACTCCACTGATATGTATGTACCTCTATTCGAAGTATTAAATTATAGAACCAGGCTAAAAAGTTCTTCAACTTTACCGGGCGCAAAATACGCAAGTCAACTTTTGGCTTCTTACTGATTTACTGGTTTATTACCTTTTCCAGCAAAATCCATCGCTATTTTCCTTCTTCGTGAGAGAGAAAAATGCTAATGAAACATGCCTTAATTTACCGGTTAGATATTGACGAATGAATATTTTCAAGATTGCTCATTGATCAGACATTTTCTGTTGTTATCATGTTTGGTAAACACTCTCATACTCTCAAATATTCCTTCGGTCCATTCAAGTTAATACAGCTTGATTCGAATCGATTCAAAATTGTTTAATATCCTGTTAAAGTTAATAAATCTGGACTTACTACACCTCGTGACCAGCCAAAGAAATGGCTTGCATATCGTCACCCTCGTAACAAGCCTAAGTCATTTTTAGAGTTTTTGAGATTTTTTACTTAAAAATAATCTTAATGGCAATCTGCACCTCATAACAAAATTACCTATCAGTATTACTAAAAAGCGCCCTATGACAAATGTATGAGTAGGAATAAAAATAGGATATCAATAAAACCAATGGAGAATTGAAGCAGTTTTTTGGCTTTTTCTAAAAAATCCAAAAAATGACTTAGCTAGTTTTGTTACGAGGGTGACGATATTGTACCTGTACACACAGTGTATTGCATCATGAGCACTGGATTGGGGTAGTCAGAAATTGGGGTAGTCAGAGGATCTATGGATAGATTGATATTATACACACCACTTCCATGTACACACACACTTGGAGGGCATTGACTCTGTTTTGTCATTCACTCATTTCATCGTTTGAATTCCACAGAGGTTATATAGCTTGTTTATGTCCTCGGCAATCTTTCTTCAGTTCGAGGAACAGAGATATCCATCATGAAATTGTTCCTCTCATCATTCGTGGAGCTCATTTATCAGGATAAGCTGTCATGTCATGACATGCCGAGAGACTATCGAAAGACACTGGTGTTCGTCTATCCACGTCCATCAATGGCGCACCGCTACGACGCCATCAACACATTCTGTCATAACTTACTTTCGAACGATCATGATGATACGAATGATAGATACATTAATTAGGATAGTTATCATCAAAAGAAGATTTCTTGTGCAGTCTAGCATGCTTCACTTTCACCATATGACTACTGGTTTCTGTCATCAGTGTCTTCTGGTTCCCATTGACATTACATTGCAATGAAAAGCATATAATGGTATTAAACGAGGGTCTGTAGGAAAATCCTGCTGTAAGTTAGAACATTTGATGTGACTTCAGTCCTCTCTTTTTTTCTTAAAGACCCTTTTTGAATAACACATATTTAAGTTTGAGTTGGGATTCAACTTCTTGTTATGCCTATCTATCTGTACCATATATTATAGGGTGGAATTCAGACGACCTGCAACTGTTGGGAAAAGCCCTGCTGGCACTGTAGTGGCGCTAAGCATGCTGGTCTGCACAAGAAATCTTCTTTGGTTATAAACACGGCGACAAGTCTCAATATCATCCTTTTAGTCTACTCGTACAGCTCAAAGTTATTTAATATAGTCTTGAGATGTCATGGAATCTTCCGGTATCTTGAAAGTGAATCTGGATATACACTGTCCGTAGTATTTCCACCATGTGTTTCAACGAGCTGTCGATAACTCTCAGTGTTAGATGTGTTATGTACAGTTATGCTTTACTGTGTTCCCTATTTGCATTGTTTTAAATGCACATCTGTGCGACTCGGTGAAATAATATTGTACTCGTTCATAACATTATGTGCCACACAATGTTATGAACGCAATGTACTCTGTAGGGTCTATCCCATCGACACGTTCGGATGTGGCGCGAAATTTACATTTGCATACATGTACATGTTGTTGTTGAAAACTTAGACAGTAATTCGTTTTCCATAATATAATAGGTTAACAGCTTAAAAACAGTATACTCTTTATTTAATGAGGTTCGTCATTAACCCTAACTCTAACTCTTTTATTTTCAACGTGAAAAATTGACCAAAATATCCCCCTGATCCTCCCGGGATTTGAACCACGGACCTCCAGCACCAGCGGCTTGCGATTCCCCACTACACCACGGGTGTCAAGGCTACTTGGCGCAGTACACTGCGCCAAATATATGTGCTGGGTCCATTTTTTCATCGAAAAACTTCCACGCCGGGTGGCACCAATTTGCGCAGTGGTGGTATTTTGTGGTTTATGGTAGGGTTAGGGTTATGGAATTCGATTTGCCCTTTTCTATTGTTAGCAAAATTGATTTATTAAACACAGTATGACAGTGTGTGATATTCCATTTGGATTTCGGTTAACATTTTATCTCATTTATTTAACATTAAACATGTATCATTCTTTTCTATTCCTCAGGCAATAAAAGCGCACATGCGAACTGAATGCAAGTGTCACGGACTATCCGGTTCATGTACGCTACAGACATGCTGGAAGAAAATGCCGCCATTCCGCGAAGTGGGGATTCGCCTTAAAGCCAAATTTGACGGTGCCGCCAAAGTTAGCGGAGGCAATAACGGCGAAAATGTTATCCTACCGGAGGACTCAACCGTCAAACCTCCAACGGACGGGGACCTCGTGTATTCATCCGACTCGCCGGATTTCTGCGTGCCCAATAAGAAATTTGGTTCAGTAGGAACGTCGGGCAGACGCTGTAACAGTACTTCAATGGGCGTAGGAGGGTGTGATATACTGTGTTGTGGCAGAGGCCACAGGGAGGAGTTACTAATTCTGCGGGAGAATTGTCGGTGCAGATTTCATTGGTGCTGTAACGTTAAATGCGACACGTGTACCGTGTTAACGACAATACATAGATGCAATGGATACGGGTGATGATTAAAGGGTTGATCCAAATTCTGCTATCAAATCTTATATACCGCAGCTTGGAGTTATTGCATCATGGTAAACACGGTTAGGTATACCATACGCTGTGCCCGCTTTCGATATGAGGTATGCGAGCCAAACTCCGCCGCTTCGGGTGCGAAACAGTGTTTTGCAACAGTGCCACCTATGAGCCATTTCTCGTTCTTTAAGGCAATTATTGCCGAATTGTTTACGACGAGCGCAGATTGACTTCCTGTATGCGCAGTCTCGTGTAATATGACATGAGCGATTTAGTATTACTAGAGTCAGTCAAATAAATATCAAGTAATGTCACATTCTCAACAATGTTGAAATGCTAAATGACATCTCATTATTCATAAATTCAGAACATGTCTATGCCTTTTGTTTTTCTCAATTCTCCACATAGCTTTTTCAGAAAGATTGTTGACAATTAGTCCTAGTATAACGTACGTACGTCTTGGTATATCCGCCGTTTGAAATGGCTGAAGTATCTGCAGACTTTTGTTTCGTCATTTTTTATCCTGATTTCGCTTCAAGATCAACATGATCAAGGGACGTGTGGAGGGAGGGAGTTCAGTTGTCGTACTAAAATCAAAACTCTCTCAGAAGAAAGTACTTCATGACGATACCTAGTCTGCATATACGAGGGGCATTCAATAAATACCTGCACCCATTGAAAATCTCTGAACCGTGACACGTGTCAGTAAAATAAACTTATGCTACTTAAACTGTAAGTCTTTCTTTTCTCACAGAAAATTTCGAACACGTAGGTCATTTTGTATTTATCATTACATTTCAGCACTGTGAATACCGTGATCTCAAGGTACTGGTTAGGGAATTTAATGTTACAAATTATGGCGGGAAATTTGAAAGACAAGTTAATGGCATGTATTAAGATAAATGCGTTAACAGTGTTAATATTGGCGCTTGATTTATAATGCTGATTCTTGTCAATTTTCAGTGCCCAGAGACCATGATCAGATGATGTTTATAGTACTGAAATTACATGATAAAAATGACCCACATATTTGAAATTTCCGTGAGAAAGGGGTAAGACTTACAGTTTAAGTATCATACGTTTATTTTATTGACACGTGTCACGGTTCAGAGATTTCAATGGTTGCCGGTATTTATTGAATGCCCCTCGTAGGTCGTACTTTAACACTAGTACGTATGGCTGACACGTATAATACAAGTAAGTGACTTCAAACGTACGAATTATTCGATAGCCACCAAAGTAATATTCTGCGTCGCCATACGAAAATTGAACTAAACGAATGCCAATATTTCCATAATAAGTTCAATTTTTATGGTTGCTTTAACAATTACTTTGGCGACTATTCTTACGTGCAAGTCACATACGTGTCGTATGAACCATAATGTTCTATTTTTGCAGAGCTGTAGTAGGGTAAAGTCGCCAGTTTTCGGTCAGCGCCTATTTTCGGTCACTTCACCCCAATTCGTGAAATGAAAATGCCCTCATCGTTATAAACTGACGGCTAAAAAACCGCTGCATAGTTGATGCCCGGTATTGCTTTAAAATGGCGACGACCGATGCAATTACACGATTTTGGCGAAAGTGACCGAAAATAGGCGCTCGCTGACCGAAAACTGGCGACTTTACCCTACTTTATTTTAAAATGACTAGATGTGTACAAAGTTTCATTTTTTAAAGAATATATTGTCATATTTAAATGTTTAAGAAGAATATATTTATATGATGTCCAATTGCTGATGTCACTGAACTAGCTGTAAACTTGGATTACTTTTGCGCGCGCGGAGAGATACAAACCGCATACTCCTCGCCAATTCGCTATAATAGTTGCACTCCTTGGACATGTTGCGTCGTACATGCGCGCACTACGAACTAGTGTTTTGATTGGTTGTCAGCGCAGCACAGGTTAAACGATTTTTGCGGAGGGTATTGTTGAACTTGTTCATAATACATTTTATTCGTATGAAGAACAACAATTACGTAAAAACATGCGTATGTCTTGTTCAATAAGAAATGGGAACAAATCAATGCACTCAAAATTTAACTCAAAATATGTCAAATATGCCGTCATCCACTAATGCCAAAACACACTCGGCTAATCGGAACCAATCGAGTATTTTTGGAAAACTTCGATTTGAAATAGTCTAGTTTAATCAGTTCCAAATTGGCGTGAAATATTCGGTTTTATCTCTCCGCATGAAAAAAACTTACTCGTTTCTTCACAATAGCATGAAACTGTGCCATCTAAACCTTGTAGCAGAGACCTTCTAGTATTCACTTCCTTCAGTCACATCTTGCTACGCTCGCAGATCGGTACCAGAGCCACATAAAATGGTTACAAAAAAAAATTGTACCGTGTGACAACTTGAGAATATTTGGTAACCAAAATGTCCTTTATTGGGCTATTCCATTTGAAATCCTTACACCCCTTAATGGAAGGCATTACCTTATAATTTTCCCCCACAGATAGTGTGAATTCAAAATGGTTGATTTCATTTGACACGCTCTGTGGGGAGAATTGAAGTCATTATGCTTCCATAGGGGGTGTATGGATTTCAACTGGAATAGCCCATTAGGAAATATCTCAATTTATTTTCTGTTCCATCAGGTCATGTCTTTGACACACTTTAGTGTTCCAGTTTCCGTATGTATTGGCATATATGGAACGAAGTTCCATCTGCAAAATTTTGCTTTTCAATGCTGTCGGGCAAGGTATTAGATTTAGAAGGAAGCTTTTGAAGAGAGTGTCTTTTTGTTCTAGCGCACAATATCGTTTATTAACAATGCAATAATTGATTAGACTTTCGAGTTTGATATTGACATTTTCTATTTTGAATTAATATTGTCGATCATGGTTTTCGTCAACTGTCAAATAAATAAATATGTATTATTGTCAAAAGTGGATGTTTCTTGCATTGAATGACAACAAAAATCTTTGGCATACTTCTGGAATACCGTCCCCCTCACCTAATACATTTAAATGCATGTATGAAGTGTAAAATGTGAAGGGTGTAATCCAGGGGTATAACAGTTATTCCAAACGGTTTTGACCAAGAAGATGTTAAATACTATACTTCTAGCAGTGCATTGAAGCCAACAATCGTCAACTAAGAATTACTAGGCTCTATTATGTCGTAAAGCTGCTTCATGTCAATATTATAGTGATAGGCCACCATTGTATTGGCACAAAGCAGCTATACTGCCAATAGAATCTTGTAGTTCAAAGGTGACTCGATATCGTCAGTAAACAGTTAAGTCCAACACTATTAAAAGAGACATCGAAGGTATGTTTTGTACATATTTTGGAAGAGTCAATTCGAAGTGTTTCATGTACTCCGACCAAGTAAGTCTTTGCTCCGACTAACATGACTAACTCAGTCCACTAACACTGTGTCAACGGGATCACTGGATTGAGTCCTGAATCCCGATCGCAATAATAATCGCCACATAAATTCTATGGCGTTGTATTGTCATTCTTAAAGGTTGCGTAAGCAAGTTACCCGGGAGTTACACAAACACGGGTTGGTACATTTGGTGACCCCACTTGTCTGACCCGACTTTTCTGACCCTACTTATTTTGAATTTTAGAATCAATAAACATATGTTATTTGGTATCAACATCTTCCGAGTAACAATCATAAGATCATTAGCCACTTCTATTAGCAGCAAATGGATTTTAAAATGGTAAATATGAACAAATTCGCCACCTCGTACGACTTACTCTCATTTTCGTTATGATTATTCTTAGTCTCGTATTGCAGTCGTTTTTGTTGTATTTTTAATACGTCCCGCTTCATTACCCATGTGTTTACACGTAAAGTCGCTGATAATTTTAAGCGACTGGAACTCAAGTAGTTACTACACCGCAAGCATGCGCTTCGGGCGAAGATCCCTATGCATAGCGATTGCATGGGCAGATGGGCAGGAATCCGCGCCGAAGGCATTGGTAGTTACTACGCCGCAAGCATGCGCTTCAGGCGAAGATCCCTGTGCATAACGATTGCATGGGCAGGAATCCGCGCTGAAGGTCGAGATTATTAACAGCGTGCGTAATTCCAATGCATGAACGAGGTGGGGAATAAAAATGCTATAAAATGCATTAAAAACAGGGTTTCTGTTGTCAATTCGTTGTAATATTCATGTATATTACTTGTCATTGTTACACGAGAAAAAAAAGTGGGGTCAGGTGGGGTCAGAAAAGTCGGGTCAGACGAGTGGGGTCACTAAATGTACCAACCCCATAATCACTTCGCCGGCGAACACACCTGTCGTTGCATAAAATACATGTACACCCTTCACAAAGTGTTTGTTTTCAATCGCACATCTTTCGTTTATTTTGTTGATATTCCTAGTGCGTTGCACATAACAATGATAAATTGAAAGCTGATGTGTTCATCTTTACATTGATACCAACCAACCCTGAAGCAATCACTTGTTTTAGTGCTAAGCCACTTTCCTGAGAATATCGGGAGGTCTAAATCTGAATGTGCCAAAATCACCCCCGGGAAATCACCACAGTTTGTGCTCCAAAAGTCAAAACTCGAGCTTCAACTCTATAGTAATACTTCATTGAACAAACGACAGAGTTGTTCTTTTGAGTGGTGATTTTGGCACATTTTGAACGAGACCTCCACACATTCTCAAGCAGTTGGACAAGCGCTGAATGAAACAAGAAATTGCAACGAATGAGGTATCACTAGAAAGAAGAACACATCAGCTTTTCATTGATATGAAATACAATATAAATATTATCACGAAATATCTTAAGAATTGGTGATTGAATTATTTTTTTAGATTGGAAGTCATAACAAAACATTATTATTGAGACAATTGAGACTATTGGGTCTGAGTTTAAGGCGCAAAATAAGTAGCAGCAACATTTCATTGGGCTATTCCAGTTGAAATCCATACCCCCCTTATCCATATGGAAGACATTACCTTAATCGAATGACCTCATTCATATTGTGGTCAAAGAGTAAGCGTTGGGGGTCAAAATATAACCACGTTTCGTGGTAAAATTGAACATGAAAGTACGAATTGAATGACCCCTTGTGTCGTGCTAATTTGGGATTGTTGTTTTTATTTGAATGTGTCAAATTAAAATAAAACACCCAACAATAACAATGATTACTACAAGGGGCAGTCAATAAATAATAAAAGTGATCATGGTATGGGATGCATGAGTGATTCTATTAAGGGATAATGTAATCAATCTTTCAAACAATACACTTTTGGATTGTTAGATACCTTTGGTTATGTAACGCTATTAACATAAACACAATTAGGTTTCAGACACTGACTGAAATGTCAATTATTTGGCTGGATATGTTATATGTTAAATATGGGTTGATTGATACATTTGCGTATATCTCGGCAATGCAAGCATAAAAACAGATAACACTTGGCACATAGTTAGAACTCACACTTATCTATGTTTGACACTCTTTTTAGATCTGACTTCGTTAATACAAACAAGAAGGGACCATCTCAAATACGCTTTTATTTAGCGAAATCCGCAATAATATACCTTAGAAAACAACAAAGTATAAAGAACAATGGAGGGATTATAATTTAATAAATTGTTGTGAGATGTAAAGCAATAATAGTGGGGATTTCAAAAGGAGCTGTTCATAAAATTTCCTCAAACCATTGAAATTATGTGACGATTACTTACACAATGCATATCAAGTAGCTCTAAAGATAACAGTAATAAGAGAGGTTGTGGCAGCCATCTTTGATTGATACATTCATGAATATCTTCATTTTGACTATCACAATATTTGTACACATTGATTTAAGCATTTTTCATTATTTCTGGTTAGAATTTGAAGGCACAGTAAGCTTTGATCTGGTAAATTTCATGATTTTAGCCATTTTTGGCCCAGTTCAAAATGATCTGCCGTCTGCGCATGCGCATATTTTCTGCAGGTTTCTTGCGAATAAGTTCAGAGAATTATTTAACTATCATATGGAATCTCCCAAACTGGTTAATTGCTTGGATTTTTCCTAAATTGTTTGATTTTCCGCAATATTAATGATTCACTGACTGGGCATTTTTCAATGAAAATTAGCTATTTGAAATACTGATATTTGTATACTTTTTATTCGATTGCCTCTCCTTACTTTTTCCTCTTATACTACATATATCAAATAACACAGGGATTAAAGCTATTGCATTTTTTATCATATTTACGCGAGAAAAAAAAGGGATTTACCTGCTTCTGGTGCCATGTTATGCAATCTTCTTACCACTTGTTTCATACAAGGAATTCAAATTTCCCGCCAAATAACTGATTTAGCAGTGTCCCAAGTGTACTTACTTTGAGACAATGCTATGACGTCATAGTACACGCTTACAAATCCAAAACTGTATTGATTGAAAGACAAAGGTTCATACTTTGTATTGATCACACTATCCCTCAATAGAATCACTCATGCATCCCATACCATGATCACTTTCATTATTTAGTGACTGCCCCTCGTATATAGAAAAGTGGGTGGCCGAGACAATGCCCAAATTAAAAGGTAAGTTTCATGTAAATAATTTTCGAAAATATGACACCTAAGCTTACTCTTCGCTTGATGTCCACACAAGAATATTCTAATTTCATGTCGTTTTTGTTTAATAAGCTTATATTAGGTAGGCCTAAGCTTATAACGATATGAACAGTGATTGGTTACACATCATAGCAATATAGAGAGCATCCATGTGTCGGCCATATTTGCGGGAGACAAACTCTGTTTCAGAATCTAAAAAGACCAACCCACAGATTCTAAATCTGTGACCAACATGCATTGATGGATACTCGTTCAAAATAACCCGCCAAATGTATAGCTCATTCTCTAACTTTAACCCTTGTATTGAAGGTCGTGCATTGAATTGATCTGAACAACGAATACTACGGGAACGTATGGCAAGCCGTTTTGTTCAAAATTAACATTGATTTTGCATATCAATTTGTGTTTTACATGTAGTTTTCTTTTGTTTGTGTATCAATATGTGTTTCTACGTGTCGGTTTTTTATGCCACGCCGTTTGGTTCAAAATGTGTTTTATATGTGTTTTTAAAATTTTGAAACAAACGGCGTGCCATTGAACACATATTGAACCAAACGGCGTGGCATAGGCACGCCATTTGGTTCAAAATTAAAAGACCGACACGTAAAAACACGTATTGATATACAAAAAAACTACATGTAAAACACAAATTGATAATGCAAAAACGATGTTAATTTTGAACCAAACGGCGTGCCATAGAAACGAGAACCTTTTGTTACGGGCACGCATGAGTGAAGTGGATACTCTCTATTGTTTTAAGGCACAGCACATCTTTCTAACACAACTTAGAATGTCGCCCGGGCGCCCCAATAGTTCTTTTGGTTCAAGCGCTGATAATTACTGTGCTCCATGTAGTCCTATACCCTATCTGAGCCCAAAGGGATGCAGTGGCGTAACTAGAGGGGGAGTGTGGGGGGGGGGGGGGTATGCACCCCCTGCCAGAAGACTTCCCCCCCTGATGCCCCCAAATGAAATGACAAACTCTATGTATACCTATGTATACTAAAAAAAGAAAGGTCATATATGCCCCCCTGATGACATGCCTGTCCCCCCACCCACATGCCCCCTCCGCCCCCAAATTGAAGACCCTTACGCTACTGTAGGAATGGCACGAATCAGTGTTTCTATATTCAATCGTAGCGCTTCATGGATAGAAAGATCTTTGAAATAGCAGCCCTACGAGCCCGGGTGGGGGGGGGGGGGGGGGGGGGAGCACTCAACTTTGTTTTGGTAGGGCTGTGCCGCCCAGGGTCTTAAACAGGGGGCTTCGGAATTGTACTAGACAATTTCTGAGAAAAAATAGGGTCTTAGAATTAATTAACTCGAAATAGTAGGTCTTAAGAACTGGTTTGTTTTTCAAATTTGATTAGTAAGAACGCACATTTTTCAAAAAAAATGGGGCTTTGGAATCAAAATGTTCGCGATTTTTGAATTTTCAATAAAATGAGGGTCTTACTCTTACTCTTAAGAGCTGATGCAGGCTCGAAGAGCTAGCAGAAGAGGGTGATAAAGGGGGTCTTCAGGGCGGCACATACCTATACCACTTTCCCCCCCCCCCCCCCCCCCCCCCCCCCCCACCACCGGGCCTGCGAGATGAAGGGCGAAAAGAGGATATTTTCAAGAAAACATACAAACTCAATATAGAATGACTCGCTAATTAGTAATTGACATATTGAAATGATAAACCCGATCATGGAAGTAACTTCCATGCAGTGGTGGCACCTCGGGTGGGTGGGTGGTGGGGGGGGGGGGGGGGGGGCACTTGCCCACCCACCCCCCCCCCCCCCCCCCCCCCCCCAGTTTTCCCCCCACCAACAAAATAAATAAATTTAGTTAAAATAAGAAAAAAATAGACAATTTAAACATAAATACTCTCATCAGCCTTGGGTGATGAGGTTTTTGATTGACAGTCCTATACTTCCTGCTGTCCTATCATCTCGTCTGAAGGAGGGCTTTGCTGAGGGTCTTATTTTTGTACACCTGTGTTTGTCTTGTTTGTGTTTGTCAAGTGGCTTGTGCGCGGAGGTTCTCCTCTCACTTCTTGCACTTCGTTCTGTACCGTCAGTTCGGCTAGTCGCGTCCGTTTAGTCTCTCGTTTTCCCTTCCCACCCACCCTGGGTTGTTGCTGAGGGGTTGTATGTGTTGATTTAGTTCGTAGTGTTAGTGTAGTGTAGCGGGTGAGTTTGTATCATTTGTCGCTCCTCATTGATACAAGATTATATAAACTCTATAGTATTCAAACATCGTCTCTGCCTCTTTCTTTAGGACTGGGTTTGTTAAAAAGGCCATTTTTTCCGCGCTGTGCGCACATATTCTTAGTAAATAATTAGGTGTAATTAGACAATAATGTTGACAATTATTTTAGCATAAAACGGCTAAATTTTCGCGCAAGCGCGCATTTTCATACCAAATTAGTTAGTATTAGACCAAATTTGACCATTTAAGCGTAAAATGGCACCAAATATTTGCGCGCATCATTTTTGTCATGCCACCCTAAAACAAAAAGTCTGCCCCTCCCCATTTGCCCACCCCCAAAATTAGGAGGCTGGTGCCGCCACTGCTACTGCTTCCATGACCTGGTGCATGACCAAATAAAGAAGAAGAAGAAGAAGCAAAGCTTGTGTTATCGTGGTTTAGCGGGAAGAACTTTTTTCATTTCACGGTAATTCGCTTGAACAAGAATCACCGAACTTCCCAAAATAACCATCAATTTATGTGCCTTTGACTGACCCTGTGATACATAATAACAACTTTAACACGTAAAGACGTCTTCTCGCCATGAGTCAATTCCTTTGGCAAAGAGATTAAACGAGGAGGCCGTCTTGGTGTGACTCAATTGTCACCGACGCCCATTTAGCGAGTTAGTTTTAGACCAGGTGGTCCGCCTCGTTAACGGTATTTAGAGAGTGTTTCCAACATAATGTTTAAATAAACACAATTTATAGAAGTGACAAACTCCCCGGGTGGTGGGGGGCACTCATATAAATAGAAGGTACACATTGTGTATACGGCTGTTAAGATCCCCCATGGTGTTCAGCCTCGCTCTCACCCAATGACCCCTTTTTTGTTGTTGAAAATGTCATCACAATTTTTGGAATCCACTATTAACATGATTAACAAAGATCCCTGTTTATAGGACAACTTGGAATAAAACACCGTGAATTGTTGGTACATTTGGCAAATTTTATTCTCAAAGACCCTCAATATTAGGAGGATTTTTTTTGTCATCGGGCGCGTCTTGCCCACATTAAAACAATGGAGAGGCCACTGCACAGTTTCTGGAATAGCCCAATGTTTCAAGTTGTACTGTACGAGCTATAATAAGTCCGTGCTACCAATACAATGCTACACTCGCCATTGGCAGATGGCAGCGTGCAACTAGTTCTAAGAATGCTTCTTACTCAATATAATTAGGCTATCTATCCAAGGGGTGTCCGATGCTATACACACATTTTTGTTTGTGCTTTAATGGAGAATCTAGTCAAATACAAAATTAGTACCGTGTCCGGCCGTCGTCTGCTCCGTCATTTAATATAGAAGAGCGCCCTCGTTTTCAAAATTGGTTTTAGTCACACAGCTTGAATACCCATTACCGGTGAGGGCAATTGCCACTTCGTCCATTCCCATTTCGTCCAATAGCCAGTTCGTCCATCCCCATTTCGTCTTATACCACTTAGTCCAATAGTCAATTCGACCAGGGACTTTCAAAGAAAATTCGACCAAGTGGGATTGAACGAAATTGGGATGGACGAACTGTGAATGGACGAAGTGGTAAAAGACCATTGACCCAGGGACTTTGATTGACCGGTGAAGGCCTACTTGTAATTATTTTCGAGGTTTTTTCGAAGAAAATAACTGCGTTGATCAATTATGCATTAGGTTAACTACCATGATTACTTGCATCCAACTCAAAAATTCAATGTGTCCAATATAGGCCAAGTGTATGATAAGAACTAATTTTGTAAATGAGAACAGTTACGAAGTTCAGATGTCAAACTGAACAACTGCAACTGAACGTGACGCCCTTCTCTCTGACGACAAAACAAGATCTGTTGCAACCCATCGACGGTCGAAAAAACAGTCAAAATGATCTGACGTCTCGCGGCTGCCGAAGTAACATTGCAATAGCATTCTTTCTTAAAACACTGATTATGGAACACAGAATCTGTGTTTGAACCTGCTCAAATCAAAGGCCTTTTCGCACTTTATAACTGTTTAAAAACATTTCGTGCGCCGAGTGGCTACTGATGTGATATAGGGTAATCTAGTCGGTGACGTCATCATTGTCAATACATGGCCATGCAAACGTTGTCATCAATTAAATTGGGCGCAGTACTTCTCCATGGCGACGTACGTTAAAATGACGTGCAATCACGAGATTGCACAGGGAACTTAATAACATTTGTTTGCAAACACCCTCACGCCTTTCAGCTGCCGCGCAGTTTAGTTACATTGTACGTGGATCGCGACAATATATTTTTTACATAACAAATCGGCGTATTTCGCGCTCTAACCCAAATTCATATAGGTCTTCGGTAATATTAATAATAAACTCATACGACAACAAATGTTCACATTATTCTTATATTTGATTATACATTTATATACATAAAATACACTTTTCTAAAAACATGAAGTCTGTTAAAATGTTAGGCACAGACAACGTAGACACATATTAAATAGAGCTTCAAATAAATATAACATTAATACACTCCATGTTGTCTTTTTGGCCTTTGAGGGCCGTCATTTTTCTTCTGCAGCAGGGCCAAACATTGCCAACAGAATAGTGTTAGGGGCCTCAATTTTTGGATCAAAATGATGGTGTCATCCAAGATCTTCAATCTTGGTATGATAAATGGGTGTGGTGGGGAAATCACATAAATGACCGCCAATTTACGGAACTGAACCAGGCGCGTACCGCGGCATGTGAGCCAGGGGGGGCAGGAGTATGTCGACCCGACAGTAAATTTTCGTAAAAAAAAAAAAAAATCAACAAATAATGCCCAAACCTTAGTCTTTTCGGTCTAGGTATTATTTTGTTTCCTTATGAGATTTTAGCGACCCGGTCTTACGATTTTAGCGACCCGGTATTTGGAGCCAGGGGGGGCAAGTTGCCCCCTTTGCCCTCACGGTCGGTACGCCACTGAACTGAACTCTTTTTAAACTTCATTTCATGATAGATTGTTAGTGTTGAAGGAGTTCTTTGTTTTGTAACATTAACACATGCTTCGAACATAACGATACGATTAGACCTAACTATAGTCTATTTCACTTATGAGACAGTGACGTCATCATGGTCATTGCGACATTATACACTTGTGCGACATCTGGGGGTGCTGGCGCATACACCCCCATACACACGCGTGCGTACATTCTGCGCTATAAATTACGTCACTGTCCAGAGTAAGTGAATTAGACTAACGCAATGTAGAATACATCATTATTCTACGTAGTCTGCTGTGGCTGCGTATACCGTGTATTTCACTGTCACACAATCGAACACAACACCCTCTGATACTTCGCCACTTTAAAGGGGCACTAAGAGATCCTTCATGAAGGGAGCCCTCAATTTTTTTGTTTGAAGATGGGTTTTTCACATAATACGTACATGCTTATGTATACCACCTACAATTATAGAGCTTAATTTTCAGTATTTCATGTGAGATTCATGGATTCGACAGCGTTTTGAATTTTGATGTCCATCACACATCGAAACTAGCTGAATTCGTCTAATGGCTTCTTACTTCTTTTTTTCATGTTCATTCAAAATAACCTTGAAGACCACCCATAGCTTGTTGCATGATGCATAATCATGGCCTCTCTGATTGAATTGGTAGGGATTTTTAATCAAAATACAAAAAAAGTGAAATTTTTTATTTTTCATTTTTACAGAGTTTTTTTTGAAGAAATCTTATATGAGAGGGTTTTTATGTATATCATCTATCTATAAAACAAGATACAAATGTTGAATTTCATTTTTTGAGAAATCTCTCTGTGCCCTTTAACCGGTGAAGCATTTATACACTATAAAGGCACACATAAATATCGTCTTTACACGCGTTGATTTAATTGCCCGTCGTATTAGAAAATGAGCTTTATTTAGTATACTGCGTCAGTCAAAGATGTAGTGACGTCACTCTCTCGTGGAAGAGAAATGGACAATAGACATAATTTTACCGAATAAGCGGGAAATGAGGAAATATTACCACATAGCATACCAATGTACCAAGCAAATATGGAGTCACGTGAGTTACGTGAAACTCTTTTATAATTAACAACATTATTATACATAGATGAGTTGTTCATAACTTTACATTTAATACACGGTATATACATATTATTCTATTACATTTTAAAACAATCTATTCACATAATTTAACATGTATTATAGTGATTCCATAAAGCTTTTTACATGAAGCTAGTTGATATTATGTCTTTCCATTTGCTTAAGGCAATGAAGTCAATCACTTAAAATGTGTAACATAAACGCATGTCTTTCAACCGTCAGTCTAGTTGGGTAAAGGTTCATGAAAAAGGGTACACTCTGAATGTGAAAGAGTGAAAAATCACTCTTAATTTTGAGTCGGAATATGATATAACTCTAATCGAGTTGGTTTTACCTCTGAAAGAGCTATATAACGTTCCGGCTATTCACTCTCACAAAAATGGCAAGGATTGTTCACTCAGTTGTTTAAACTCTTTCACATCTAGAATGTAGCACTGCTTTAGTCTTATTCGAATTTTAAGTTAATTTTAAATTAAACGTGTTTCGTCTTTTCCATAGTAAATCCTAATAATAATATAATCTATAGATAGATTTTACTATGTACATGCAAGAGCTATAATTTGCAGTTTAAAATGATTGTGATATGTATGAACAGCGGCAAACACAAACAAGAAACAGTCAAAATAATCACTTAATTTAGACAAGATTGTATAGATCCATTATTTTTTATCTTTTACCTGATACAAAAGCCATCATCGTCTGGCAACATGCATGTGAGCCTGAAATTCTTTAATTTCATCCAGCAATAAAGTGTTGAACCAACACGAAATGCAGATTTAGGCAAATCATGTCCAACGTCGTTTGAGAACCCATGATGTTTTGCTGGCATGCGCCGCCTATACGTTCAGTGGATTATTATGGCAAGCCAAAAGGTACACAAAGACCAAGTTTTCGTAACTGATAACCAAGTTGTTCCCTTGTTTTTTCTGTGAAAATCATTGAGAAAAACATTTTTTCTAATTGGAAATAGTGAACAAAGTTTTTAAATTAAAAAAATTGAAACCACGTTTTGTTTCCAGTTTTTATTAATTCAATGAATAACTTGGTTTTCCGGACGAAAAACTTGGTTCAACTTTGAAATACAACGTAGGTTTCGCGACTTTTTGTACTTTGTGCTTGTCATAGATGTTTGCACAATATGATTTGAGCTTCTTTAAAAGTATTTCGGTGTGTTTTGGATGATTTATCCTCATTATGTTTCCATGCAGTTTCAGTTTCGGTATAGACTTCAAAATGTACAATGTTAGCACAATAGGCGTTCGTTATAGTGGTATAACATCAACAAAGATTGACTATTATCAATTATAAGCATAACTATAATCAATAATCAGCATAAATCACGAGTTTGATGTACTTGGTGTTTACTTCGAATTATAGATATAGGCTTCCCATATACGATCATAATTGTGGAGTAAAAAAATGTACCCTACAATAATTTATTTATACTTCTACATAATTGTAAAGCTTATATAATAATTATATTAGACATTCATATCATATAGTTATTATCACACACAAAACATATAAAAATGTTACTATTTCTTTTTTACAGTTTCTTTAGATTTCATACAAAACAACAGTCTAGCCAAATGTATCATTTTGTGCCTGCAAAGATCCATGTTTTAGCAGCAGGCTGTAAGTGTCACTGGCGTACCAATATCATTGGTTTAGAAGTATACTATCAGAACCTTTCAATCTCCGATTCAGATTCATTTTATCACGGTTATTATTATCCATTCATGTAACCCGGAAGTGGTAAATGTGGCCATTTGGTGGCCGTGTGAAATGTGACAACCGTTCAATATTGAATACACCGTCGGTCACGTGGTGGGTAATGTTGTCGTGGGATGTACACACGCGTCTTGCGCTGCCATCGCCAGATACGTATCCATAAGTATTCAACCAGATTGTGACATAATGAAAGAAAAAGAAATCTGCACAATTTCAACATATTTTCAGTTGCTATATAATATTTAATATTTTACCCCTAATGTTGTCATTACCGACATCTATGGATGGCTTTCCACGTGGTACATTCTTGACATTTCACGTGACAACACCAATGAAACGTACAGCTGCATCTCTCTTTCACTCTGAGTTGAGAGCTATCATAGCCTCTTCCACAACACATTAAGTCACACCCGTCCACGCCCAGTGACGTACTATTGCACTCTCGCCCCTGGGTACCCGTGGTACCAAACTTGTTATTCTGCGCGCAGAAATCCGGCGAATTCTCGTAGTAAACGAGATCTCGTTGCGAAGGTTTTTTATGATTTTCGTTATACGGTTGGAACATTGACGGCGATCTGTCTCTCTTACTATAACCACCACCGCCTCTGTTACTGTTGCCATGGTTACCATCATTTCGCATAGCAACCTTTGAAGCACCGTCGAATCTTTCTTTAAGAAGGTTACCGACAGATCTGAAGGTCGGCAATCTCATCCAACAAGTCTGTATCGTACAGCTTCCTGACATCCCGTGACATTTGCATTCCTTTCGCATTTCTTGTGACACCGTCTGTGGGAGGAAACAATGAAAACAATGTTAGTACAATGTTTGATAACATTCCTAGTTGAAACAAGAATGGGACTGGATGTGTGGGCACAGTCCGACCTCCCCACAGCCCCCACGGTAGATCGCGGTATTGGTCTAATTAAGCCTTACTTTAAATGGTAAAGTCGGAGGGTTGGATGGTTTCGGGCCACGTTGTACGCGGATACACGCATGCTGAAATTGCTATCTTCAGAAGATAGCATACCCCAACGAGACACAGACGTACGTTACCTTGATTAAATTGGACCGGTTTGTTATTTCCTAAATCAAGGGTCATAGTTTCGAATCGCTGTTATTCCGAATTAATATGGTGCGGAATTCCCAATACATTTCTGAATACATATCTTACGATGAATAAAAATAAAATATATAATTGAATCAAATTTGATGATATTATGGTTGTGCATCGACTTAAGCCGGTAGCCATTGTAATGCAAACTTATCTCTGCATTGTGGGATTGCATTGTGGGATTGCATTTCGGTACATGCTTCCGGTGCTGAAACCCCGAAACCGTGTATAATTATATAACAATCCTTAATACTTTCCACGCTGCTATTTATAGTTTTACCATAATTATACAAAACATTTTTTTCAGAAACCTTTCACAACTTTCAAGGTCTATCCTCAAGAATTACTGAACCAATACTAGGCATGTTTGTATTTATTTCAATGCATTTGTCACGGTGATTCCAAATATGGTGATGGACTTCAATAATTGTGTGAATTTTTTGAAACATTTTGTGAAATTTTGGAATGTCGTCTGCAGACGCCTGCCGCGTGGAAAGTGTATAGTTCCCTTAAAGTCCCATCCATGCATCACATCTTTGACAGAGTAAAGTGCATCATCATGATCATACAATTACAATGAAGTTCTATTTTCTACCGTGTAATTGATGCATGCCTTGGACCTAAAGCAAACTTTAGCCCATATGATAAAGGTGCTCAGCTTTAGCCATACATGAAAAGTGTTCTTTCGATATTTCGAATATATTATCTATATGAAATGAGTATTGTCAGTTCTAGTGGGCTATCATTTCGCATTACAGTAGTAGTATGGCAATTAGGAAGAACAGTGGCGGTTTTACGACGGAAGATATCCGATCCGAGATCATTGGAGTGAACTTCCGATTGTGATTTTTTCAAAATAAATGAATTATTCAAGTCATAAAACTCCATACAGTCAAGATGCATGCATGACGCGATGAGATCATCAATCGGAATTCCAATTATTAGAACATGGACAGTTTTTCTTCAATTTTTAACTTCGCCATCACCCAACAACCCCTATTTTCTGAAAGTATCACCTTTCATTGTAATTTTTACACCCAACGACCCCAATTTATTTTTTATCAAATTGCGCAAATTTGTATTTCAAATAATCAACGTTAGGAGATTTTTTAAAATTCGTCACCGAAGATTCCCCTTTACTGTTTGCACGTCATCAAAGGTTTAAAAATGTCAGCCTTGCACCCTAATATGGTCATTTTATATGTGAGTGTCCCCAGGAGGAATACATGTATATATGATTAAAATAAATTAACATGAAGATGAGTAAATTTATATTAAAAAAGAAATGTATTGAATATCATGAACAAACCGAGCATATAAATACTTTTCACATGATTCACAGGAATGCCCACCCATGAGGGTTTTTTCGGCGCGTTTTTTGTCCTCGGGTGTTCGATCAATAATCAATAATCGGAAAAAGTTTTACGACCAAATTATCCAATAATGAGGATGTCTGCGCGCTTTTGTTACATTTTGTACACCATTTCCTTGTTCATTTTATCGTTATTACACCACAAATTCGGTCATTTTCTCAGTCATTATGCTTTACATACAAGGCCATAAATTGTCCAATATAAATAATTGTTTTTGAAAATCGGCAGGAAATTAAATGGATATGTTTGTCTCTTTTTCGAGCGAAATTCGTACAGGCAACGTTTGATAAGGTATTAATACGGTTTCAAATTTCTGAATGTGGTCAACAAGTGGGCGATCAAAATAACAAAGTGATGGGTGTTGCGCTCAACAGCTATAATAGACATAAGTGGAAATCATTTTTATCGTTATATCAACAATTGTTTGCAATGAATATCTACAATTGATTGTGAAATGGATATTCAATGAGTGTCGAATCAAGACATACACCGTAGATTTTACGACCGAAAACGTCGCCAGTCCGTCGCTGAGAAGCTAGCGAAACAACGAGTCGATATGAGCCAATACAAAAGCCATCCAAGTATAAAGCGTTTTTGTCATCGAATAAAAATTTGGCTTAAACACTCAAAGTTCTTTTTATAAAAGAAAGGTAATCCCAATTAAGAGTCAAAACAGGCAATAAAATTTTGTATTGAGTCGATTTGCGATGCTATTATTTAGTTAAAGAATATCCTAATGGAAATAGTGACTGTTTAGATAATAAATTACGTGCACCAATTACCACAACATCGATTATAGCCACCTCGCTCGATGCATTTGGATTGCACACCATGATGTTTTCAAATCGTTTTTAGGCGAAAACCGTGTGTTTCAAAAGACACTGGGCGAAAAATAAACGGACGAATTGGTTGGAACGACATTGCAAGCATATCATGTTTTTAATAATGTTTTGAATTAAACTCAGCAATCAGAAAATATTACCATTTAGGACAATCAAAATATATTTTGAGGAGAAGAGAAAATGCCTTTTGTGAGAATTTTTGTATTTTGCTGAGCGCTCCGAGGGTAAATTGCCTTACCAACATGTGTAGTGTGTTAGCATACACATAGCGGAACTCGAACAGGGAACTTTCCATGATTTGAACTCACTCAAAATGTCCCCAAACCGCCAACGATTTTACAAAACACTTACCAATCTCCCAGCTTCGTTGTTGTGCAGATTCACCAAATATTTCAAATCTCGTCCTTTCTCCTCCGCATCCACGAACTTTCTCGAGAATCTGTGTCCGTAGTCTGCGTTGTCGCTACACCCTCCCCACTCCCAATCGTCGCCCGTCGGTCCCCGGTGTCTGTAGTCACATGTACACGTTTCTATGCTGCCTTCGCTACAAGCCCTCGCGACGGACTGCGTTACTGCCGCTGATGTGAGGGAGTAAATAAAACCGGTTTCTCGACAACCTGGAAGTGTTTTAAAGGAGAAGAGAAGGCAAGAGAAAGAGTTTAATTTATGAAATCATTCTTGTTATTGAGTGGTTTTTCTACATGTCATCATAAATGATTTCTTGTATCATGCGTGAAGAGGAAGGAAATTGCTTAAACTTTAAAATAAAACCGACGTAAACAACGATTTCCCACCAACATTGATTCGAGTTGAATGTTATACAAATTAATTAACATGATCCATACGAAAGAAATTACCACAATAATCATGATAATACATATTTTTCATGGTGTTCATCAACAAGGAATCGGGTCTATACATTGCCTAATTATCATGATTATGATGAAATATCAAATAAAAAACAAGCTATAATCAACCATATGACTATAAACTTTCGACTATTGGAATTATGAAACACAAAACAAGGAAAACACAACGAACAAAGACGAGGGGCTTTATAAGTTGAGCGACAAACACAATCACACCTTTATTAACCCTTTAGGCCTACATGTATACGGACGAGACGTGTCTGGTCATTAAAGAAACAACAAGACTTTATGAGAAGATTGTCAGTCTAAAGAATATCCAAGAGCACAAGGAGTCGAAACATTAAGTGTGTAAAGGCGTTTCATTGGCTTTGACATCATACGAAAAATAGATAGCTATTTAAAATAGATAGCTATTTAAAATAGATAGCTATTTAAAAATGTTTTAAGGGTTGGTGCAATTTTATTGCGTCATCATATGATATTTCAAATAGGCCTAATACAGTAATGAGATTTTGTTAAAGTATGCTTTAAGCATATGATATACACCTGATTAATTCAAATATGAAGTGAGATAGAATGGCACATTACTGCATTGCAGTCGCCTGCTTTTTATTCAAACAGCATAGCTTCAAAAGCAAAATTTCCTTATCGCCTGAGGACTATGTTTTGGCTAAAATTACTAATATATGGAAATACACCTAACATTTTTGTCGTTCATTTGCCGGAAATAATTACTTTCAAAGTGTATATACAGCATTATAAAAAGGCTGAATTGGAAACAATATCTGAGTTCATGTGCACCTTATGGCAGTATGGGACGCCGAATTGAATCGAATATTCAGTGTATTGACTGACGTCCGACCGTAGACCTCCAAGTACACCCGTATTTATGTTCATGAAATTAAAGATACATGATGATGGACAATCATTATCAAATGCACTTCAATTTCAAAAAATATATTACACAGGCCTTTGTTTAATTAAAATACAGGTCAAATAAATAGGTCTAAATAAATGAAATGGAGAAAAACCACACAAAATATACGGATGGCGTTCCATACTTTCAGACTCAGTGCGCCAGAGGGGAGGATATGATCAGACACATCCCCGCACAGCTTGCCCGATCTGTAAAGAAAAGATGCCGCATCGTCGCATGCCTGTGCGCTCTTTTGACGAGGTTCTTGTTTACCCGAAGGCTTCAGGTTAACACTTTCCACGCGGCTATTATTTTTAACATATACACAAAACAGAATTTTCAGAAACCTTTCACAATTTTCAAAGTCTATCTCAAGGATTACTGACCAAATACTAGGCATGTTTATACTTATGTCAATGCATTTCTCATGGTGATTCCAAATACGGTCATAACATTCAATAATGTTGACATTTTTTAAACATTTTGTGACATTTTGGAATGTCGTCTGCAGCCGCCTGCCGCGTGGAAAGTGTTAAGGATTTTCAACTATTTATAGGCAACTGCACTCGTAGGGCAAAACATTTCCATTTCCATAAAAAAATGAAGAAGAAGAAAAAGAATGGAAAAAAGAAAAGTACTAAATTTCAATAAAAGATGGGATCATTTTCCATCAACTGGCGCTGTTCAAAACCTATACCTTCATTGAATAAATTGTTCACTTTTCATGCAGACTACTTTAACAGAAAAATCCATCAACAAACTCGACGATAAATTGTAGACGCAGTTTATTTTATAAGGGCACCGATATCCTTAAATTGAGTTCAATTTGAATTCCATATCATATTTGAAATTAACAAGATTATTAAAGATAATGTCTTCCATAGGGGTGTATTGATTTCAATTGGAATAGAGTCTATCATAACGGACCCAATTCTAACAACGCCTTGCCTTTGCACTTCTATTTGGAGTCTAGTGTGCACCTGATTAAAAGGAATATTCTACAAGACGTAATACCACTATAACGCGCGCACATAAGATTTACAAGTTATACTTTTGGGACAATCCTTTAGAACATTTGGAAATGACCTGAATGACCCCAATGTCCAGCCCAATACACGAACGTGTTTCCTCGAGTTTAATTAGAATAATTAGAATCTACATAGTGTAAACACAAACAGTTGGTAAGCCGGCTGGCCTGGGGGCGTATGTGTGACGGTAGGTCTAAATAAAGGCGATATACAATAACCGGGTTGGCATGGCGCTGTGTGAAATACAAATTAACGCGCCCCTGTGATTATAGATATTGACACTGTACCGAATTATGAACACAAATAACCACGCACACATACTACACGTCAAGTTACATTGACGCACCCGTGGGTTAACATGGATAAGCAGACATGACATTTGCAATCATATTCTGATACAGGTACTACTTCTGTGTCGTGTCTCACATGTTTGGTTAGGTTTTGTAAATTGGCTGTCATGGCAAAATGGTAGGCCTTACTTGGAATCTGACCAAACTTGGTAACAAAGTTGTACTTAAAGATCGCTAAAGATATTTGAGGTCAAAATTGATGCATTTGTTATTGGCCCTGCTGAAAAACAGTAGTTGAAAAATGTCTACTTTTAAGCCGAAACATTGTTATGAGTCTTGTTGTCCCTTTGCCTTTAACCTTTAGAAGTTAGTAGCCCCTTATTGAAGCTATCGGTTGAATAAAAAGTCTTTCTAATGACAAATTCCGGTTTTAATGATGTATTTGTCATATTACATTTAGTTCTGAATTAAATTGGATTGATTTACTCGCCTATAAGTAACATCAGATAAAAAAAGTCCGGAGGTGAAAGCGCAACTTTTACTTTAGAGCATGTTTGTTATCTACCGTAGATAGCAATAGCCTATGTTAGACTATAGACTATGTTAGAGAGCAGGCTATGTATATGTGTTTCAACCGTGAATTTGCTTGTTCTATATACTCTTAACTTAATTCTGCATTACATAAAAGTATAATTCTGTTAAGATTGATATGTATTTTATGAATTATGGTAACTATCACCCAGTTGCCCCGCTTACGTTTCGGTAAATTACCATCGACATTACAATCATCGTGTGCGCGTCACGGCACGGCTATATAGCGGCTTGAATCGGGTTACAAACCAGCCAGCCATCAGGGGTTAGTTCGCATCGTATGACGGTCACACACGCCCCGATATCAATGGATAATCGTTTAAGGTGTTTGTTAACATGATGGGGTAACTATTTACTGAATAAATTATATAAATGATGGCACGGGGCTAGCAGGAAGTTATCCAATTGGACGTACACTACATGGAGGTGTATGATAGGACGTCAGTTTTTGACCAAAGGTTTTTGACATGCCAGCATGAAAGTTCAGACTCCGTTGGGTTCAGAGTAAGGACAGAATAATTGAACAATGATAACCCCGAATACAGAAAAGGATCAGCCAAATGTCTATAAACTGCCAAAAGTGCTGAAACAAAAAATCTTTAAAAATGGAATATTCTATTATAAATGCATGCATTGGGCGAAAAGGCCTTACCATCATTAGGTTGTGTCCTTACAAGGGCGCTAGCAATAGGCTACCACAATTTGAATCTTTACAAGACGCTTTTATTTTTTTACCACGGGTTATGAATCAATTTTACAATATTTTAGAATATTTCAAATTCATCACATTGCGTTTTTTAAATCTTTCACGACGTGTGTATACACTTTTTACGATGAGTTGTGAATCTTTTAACATGTTAACAGCGCATTGTGAACCTTTTTGCCACGCGTTGAGATTCTTTTTGCAAAGCGTTGTGAATATTTTTACGAGATGTGAATCTTTTACAACGTTTTTGGAATAATAGACAATGTAAACAGCGCGTTGCTACAATGAGTTAGCTTGGTTATCATTAACCCCACGAATGTCGTCGTTAACCATCGCTGATACTTAGCAGTCCGCAGTGAACTCTCCCCTTTGCTATATGCATCCATGCGCCTTACGCACACACCTTGTCTCACCAATAGTCGACCAGTCATTTCCAATCATACCACCTTTCAATCAATCTGAACTAATTTTATCCAGATAAACCCCTATGCCGTCCTATAGGTTGTGATACATGTTTGTATGTCCGCTTTAGGACAAAGTAAAAAGCCCTGTAGTGCGGGCCCGACATACCAATACTTTTTTTCAAATATTGTAGAAATTATTTTCAAATTTTGTTCATTTTGTTTGTTGAAATTTCATTAATTTTTATGCTTTTTTATCGACATTTCATTAAATTTAAAAACCAAACATTTCAATCTGTAGAAGAGTTTTTGCCGTTGCCTCAATACCCGGACCTTTACCAAACATCTTGTTACAATGTGTCAGCGGGAACTCTCAGAATACGCTGATTAACCCGTTGCGATTGCAGCTATCGGGATCACTTCTAACATGTCTGAGTCTGATGTGATTCACTCAACTTAATGTGTGATAGGTTTCGCCAGGTGAGAGGCCTATTAAGCTTATCTTAACACTTTCCACGCGGCAGGCGTCTGCAGACGACATTCTAAAATGTCACAAAATGTTTCAGAAATTTCAACATTATTGAATTTAAATACCATATTTGAAATCACCATGAGAAATGCAATAATATAAGTACAAACATGCCTAGTATTGGTTTAGCAATCCTTGAGATAGACTTTGAAATTTAGAAAAGGTTTCTGAAAAATCTGTTCTGTGTGGTAAATGATAATAGCCGCGTGGAAAGTGTTAAATACCGACAAGGAGCCGGCAAAGTTGTCAGTTTCTATACAAGACACGAATTATTGCTACATACCCTTAATATAGGTCTTAATATCGGGTGATTAATAATGTAAGTAGGCCAACAGTCCACATTCATATGACCATGTGACCATATGACCAAACATATGACCGTGACCATAATGACCATTATGACAAAAGCATCACTCAGGCACTGTCCCCCTCCAAGGCTGCCCCTTCACTAACCCTTTGAAAAGTTGGTTGAGACTCGATTTACAGACTATCAAAGAGTATATCAAAGGTCATACAGTCTATCAAAGGACAGACTACGGCATTAGGCTTAAGCTTCCAGGAAAAAGAGTATCATCAAAATATGAATAACATCTCAATAATTTCAAAATTTACTTTGATATTTTAATTTGGGTGCCAAATGCATAGTTATGATGATAAAATGCATACTAAATGTTTGATAGAGTTGATATTTAGCCTATATTATTGGGAAGTCGTTAACTCGCCCTTTTTAAAGAAAAAAAGAAAGAAATGCCCTTAAGATTTCGAATCATACTTAAGTGTATATGTTGAACCTGTACACAATTACATGATGCCTCAATAACAACAAGACGCACGTGTTTCACGTCATTGCTCTCATTTAGCATAAATCGTTATATAAACTAAAAGATAATTTAGCTGGCTTTGAAATGCCATTTATTTTATTATATTCTAAAGATATGTTTGATCAACTACAAGCACTCAAAATCGGGCTTGTGCCAATTATTTGTTAAAGAATGTGTTACTTTGATCATTAAATGACGTATAGATATAGATTTGCAGATAAATGCTAACACTTTCCACGCGACTACTCGTATTATACAAAACAGATTTTTCAGAAAACCTTTCCCAACTTTCAAGGTTTATCTCCAGGACTACTGAACTAATACTTGCGATGTTTGTACTTATTTCAATGCATTTCTCAAGGTGATTCCAAATAAAATTATGCTAATGAAATTCAATAGTTTTGACATTATTTGATATATTTGTGATATTTTGGAATGTCGTCTGCAGACGCCTGCTGCGTGGATCCCCTCTCAACAATCGCAGTACTGGTATGCATTGTTATACCGTTACACCAGCAATGCGGCGTGATATGCAACTGCTATCTACGGTAGATAGCACGGGAAGCTATTTAAGCATAATAAACATGGTATTGGTGAGTCAATTTATATGTTTTTTTAATGACCGACCGTTGTATTGGGTTATGTCAAAGGAAGAATCGATACTTGTTTTGTGGACTGTTGTAAATGTTGTCGCTTAAATACAAAAATTGGTCCCTAGACCTACATTCATAGCTATATGACGTTATTGACTAAAGTCTTTGACACAACAGGCGTACAACTCATATACATTACATGTTATGAATAATAACATTTTGGCAAACACTTTCCTTGAAATTGATATTTCTATGCCTTGTTTGTTATTCCGATACCGGATGTCATAATAGTCTACTTGCGTGCATATGTCAAATTTATAATGTTGATCAATTCTTGAAACAGTTTCGCGTGTTAAGTACCGTAATCGTGCTGCGCATTAACGAGATCTTTTGACCCCAACTTTCATGTTGTACCTCTCTTTACACAAAACACGTCCCCGATAATCAACTCGTCTTGCGTTTCTTCACTATTTCTCTTCCGCTTGGAATATACCCCGATAACATTCAATTATTAACTGTGGCGGTCATGTTCATGATGTTTTGTGAAGGTTTACCGGGTCGCACCGCCAACCTACTATGCTGTGGCGGTCTGCCGTAAGCGTTGGGTATCATAGGGCGCGATTTATTTGCTTAACCAGTGCCACCCGCTGAAGTTCTTTAACGGTACGCGTGCTAGTTTACGAACAAATTCCAGTCGATATTTCTACTTCAAATCATTTTTTACGACAATTTTAATAAATTGTGCTAAAAGAACCAATTTGTTTTGTGTTAATAATCATATAATTTTTGCTCATTGTTTTGTTGACTTGAGAAATATTTCTAAACTAGTTAAATGGACAAGACATTCTTCATGGCATCTTTTTACAATTGATCAGCAAAGCGTTACAGCTATCATGCCGAGTTGATAGTTTTACTGATCAAGAGCCAAATTTAGTGAGGTCTGACAAAAAGCAACTGTAACTTTCGCGGCGCGTTTGGGTTTCATTTAACAGCGTTTGCACATCTCCGTGGTCCCCTGCGGTGCGGGGATTCCGCACGCGTTATTGAATTACTTCTTGCTGTCGAGCAAGCAATACCTAGCCTATGTCTGGCTAAATGGCTTGCGACAGGGAATCACCGGTCGGTACGGTTTTGGTTTTTTGTTTGTTAAGGAAGTGACGTCATGGGTGGAATCCCTTGGTTGCATGCAAAAGTGTTCTTATATTAATTTTTGGTATATGTAGAGCCCAGTACTAGTGGATCCCAGTCCCCATCCCAGTACTGAGGTGACGCGCGAGTATACGCCCTTTTTAGCCCCGCTCTCCCCTATGACCCCATATTGTTCAAAATCATGTAATCTAACCCAAATCCGGCAAACTTCTCATCCAAAGACCCCTCAACTTGTTGAAACATTTCGCAAATGGCTTTGATATCATTACATTCGCGTTACGATGGCAAGAATGGGTTCATTTTTAGAACGCTGCTATATTTCCAAGAGCCACGCATGGAAATTCCTCTTTATCAAGTGCACAACACAGGGCAACATCTTAAAACGCGTTGTTAACAAATTCAACCTTGACGCATAATTTAACAATTCTCATTATAAACTCAATTCATTGGATTCTGGTGGACGGTGCCCCAGAGTTATTATTTGCATCCAACGTAAGAATTCAATATGTTCAATAGTATACAGGGTGAGTCAAAATATTCAAGTACCGATTTTACAAACCAGTTAAAATATACAAACATTAATATAGTTTATTGATATGTTAGTAAGAACGCATTGTTAGCTATAACTTAAATTCTATTTCATTCAAATTGTTTATTCCAAACGGGAGACATGTGCATTTTCCCAAATTCTGTGAAATTTAATCTGTTCAACTTCCAAGGAACCTCTATGCAAACGTTTCTAACGCACGCATTTTGAATATGTCAATCAATGGCGTGTTGGTATTCACAATGCCTACACTGTTAGAAATATCCGTAAATTTACGGCCTCCGTAAAGTGAAATATGCCGTATTTTCTGCGTAATTATACGGATTTTTCCGTTAATGCAAATACTAATTATGCTAATTAGCGTGATTACAATCAGCCACATTGGCCCAAAACCCTGCACATAATATAGTACATCTAAGTAAACACTGTTATTCCACCAACAACCATGTAAAGATGTCAAAACTCATGTTAATGTTCTTTTTATTTTACGGAATAAAAAATATTGTCTGGACATTTTGCTGCCGGAACCAAAAAGTCAGTCCGTAAAATGGCAGCAATTAAGAAATTTGCCAATTTGTAACAATATTTTTCCTGATTTTGTCTAAAAACGGGACCTGGATATTTTGACTCACCCTGTAGGCCTACCAGTCGTACGAAATGAGATAATATTTTTCTTGCATGGCAGCATGACAGTGTCACTGTAATTATCCTTATTTAATCACCAAGAATGCTCTTTCGAATTCATTATTTTTTTAACAATAAGTATTTTTCCTGATTTTGTCTAAAAACAGGACCTGAATATTTTGACTCACCCTGTATACCAGTGTCGTACGAAATGAGATAAGACATAAATCTTGCATGACATTGTCACTGTAATTTAATCGCCAAGGAAACGTCTTGTTTTAGAATGCTCTTTTGAATTCATTTGTAAATGTTCGGCATATTTTCTCTATTGAATCATGAATCGGTTGATCATTGATAATATTGATTTTTTTCTTTCCCCATTGCACTCAAAAACGTATTGCAATCGAAAACTAAACTATCACGAAATTGTATGTTTTGTCAGGGTTTTTTTACACACAATTTTTTTCTTCTTTTCATCATCCCGTGTAGGTTTAAATTGCGACCAAACATCGACTGATGTTTGGCTGATCACTCTCAATTGATTGAAGGATAACTCGACTCCTGGCAACTCGTCCGAAGACATTTCGACTTACGATTACTCGACCCCTATATTTTAGACGATTTAACTTGAAAAGGAACTCACCCAGAGACCAATTGAATGTTAAAGACAAGTCTATTACTGATTACCAGACTCAACTCGACCTCCAGACATTTTAACCTGAAGACTTGACATAAAAGACAACTCGCCCTGAACAAAGTTTGAAGACAATCGATCTGAAAACAACTCAAATTCCAGACAACTTACATAAAGAAAAATGTACAATCTTGAACGACCTAAAGGCAAATCTATCTAACAACGAGATCTGAAGACAATTCATTATTTAATAAACCTCGACCCCGAAACAACTCGACCAAAAGACAAATCGACCTTTATAAGAAACAGAAACTTAAGGGGGGGGGGGGGGAAGTTTTTGATTTGATTTTTTGAATTTTGTGAGTGCTGTAATTATTGAACTATTAATCAAATGCATATAAAAGTATACATTTTTGGAAAGGAAATGGATCAGAGAATCCAAATTTGGCGTCAATTTTGACCAAAAAAGTAGATTTGTTGAGAAAATCACAAAATTCACTTTTTTGACCCAAATTTTTTTGAACAAAGCTAACAAAAATAATTTTGAGTAAAAAATTTCAAAATTACTTTATAATGATGTTAAGATACTAATGAAGGGACGGTTTTTGTTTTTTTAAACCTAATCTAATATTTTTGAAAATGTTGACCAAAAAGTGCCAAAAAAACGTGAAAAATGGATTTTTATTTTTTTTAACACTTTTTTGTCAAAATTTCAAAAAATAATGGATTAGGTTTAAAAAAAAAAAATCGTCCCTTCATTAGTGTCTTAACATCATCATCAAGTGATTTGGGCATTTCTAACTCAAAATTATGTTTGTTAGCTTTGTTCAAAAAAATTGGGTCCAAAAAGTGGTCAAAATTGATGCCAAATTTAGATTCTCTAATCCATTTCCTTTCCAAAAAGGTATACTTTTATATACATTTGAGTCATGGTTCAATAATTACAGCACAAACAAAATTCAACAAAAAACTTCCCCCTTAACAACAAACTCGACCTGAGGAGAATTCGACCTACAAAATTGGCCGGAAGACAACTCTGCTTGAAGATAACTCGGTCTCAATCAGGAAAGGCATGAAAAATATGTAACTCGACCGTTAACAACTCGAATGATTATTGCTTTTCTTTAGGGATGTTCAGCATTTAAAGTCGAAGTTCAATATCATATGGGTCTTATGTATTTAATGGTTACAGGAATGCTACAGTGCAACTTACCATAAACGCCCTTTATTTCAATTGGTTATACACCACCTCCTTTTGGTCCATAAAAAATGAAAATTAAACCAATTCAGTATGTGATCCAAATGCTTTTAAATGACTCAAGTTCAAATAAATAATTTACTCTCCGTATGTGAGTTTTGATGTTGTTATACATTTCTTTGTAATTGGTCTTTGCTTCAGTACCCACCATTCACAACTGTATAGGGCCCAGCCATCTAGAAGCTAGCTTTTATAACCGACCTTGATTTCACAGCTGAGTACACATCTCCAATTTATAAAGACCTAAAGAGATGTCAAGAAGCACATACTAGGGAGCTGGTCTATGAAACCACACACACCCCTTGTATGTAGGGTGTGCATGACTGCACACATAGTGGCATGTGCAGTGCTAACGCGGTAGATTTAAATGCACGTTCCCTGTGGTTATGCCTGGTGAATCATTTGTTTGCATACAAATAAAGCTAAGAGGGCGTGTAGAATGCATACTCATTGCATATGTGCAGTTTAAAAAACAAAAACAAAATCATAAAATGTTCTCATACCATTTTGTTGTGTATGTCTTACGCTTTAATTTGATAGGTCACAAACCCATATTAAAGGTATGGTTATGTTCAAATTAAGTCTCGAATATAGGTACTTAAATATGCAAATATTTAAATAAAGAGAAAAATACAAAGAAATGTTTTAATTTGCTCATACAAAAATGGTCGGAATTAAGAATGCACATTGTATCTTATTCCCAGGCTTCCATGATGTACACATCTTTAGATAAAAAGTCAAATGTGTTTTGGACTAGATGCTTAATAAATATGCATAACATATGCAAATGAGCTTAATTAGCAAAATAGTTGTAATAAAAATTGGGTTGAGGCTTTGATGTCATGTGTCTTCAAACTTGACTTAATTGGAAGAAAAGTGTTGTTGTTATTGTCATGTAAGTGATGTTGGTTAAAACGGGCATTTATGGTAAGTTGCACTGTAATCTTCAAAAGATGTTTTAACAACTTACCTATTTTCAATATTTTTCCAAATAAACTTGTTGCTCCCACTTCACTTTTAGTCGTTGGACAATTCCATTTTCGATCTCTGAATTGGACTTTACACTCTGATACCGCCATTTTGACCGCTATTGATATGGCCACTAAAGTACCCGGATTGTTGCTCACTAATTTTCTCTGTCGTTTATTTAGGGGTCTTAATTTGGGGTTGACCATGACGGGCGCCCCCTTTGTATCCGTTACGACGTTGGACCTCTGTGGTGCTGTGGCTATACTCCTGTATTAGAAAAGAAAAAGACAAAGACAAATTGTCATCAGAGAACCAGATATACGTTACAAACTCTGAGGAGGAAACAGTTGGGGAAAGATGGGACAAAGACAATCACAATTGCCTGGGATAGGACTTGAACCCGGGACCTCTGTGTGACAGGCGCATGGATGATGATACGACCGCAACTCCAGATTGTCTGGTTTGAATTCTTTTTTCGCCGTTATCGCAATTACCTATAGTTAGGACTGAACCCGGGGTTTCTGCGTGACAGGCGCAGGCGCGTGGATGATGATACATATGACCGCAACTCCTTGTTTTGCTTGAATTATTTTTTCGCTGTTCTATGACGCAATTAGAAGTTCAAGCGTAACCACGCATGACGTCCAACTGGTCACTCTCAGAACAATGAAATCTCTCTAAATTAGGCTAAATATCTATATTTTTGAGATTATTATTTCTCACAACAGTAAATAAGCTTACCTCTGGGGTAGCTTTCTGGCAGCAACTCGCTTGCCTTTCGTCAGCCCCAATAACACGTGGGGGCGCTGTTGGCGGTTTTGCTATTTAGGCTAAATATCATTTTGATATCAATTTCACTCTGAAAGTAATTGTTTCTTTACACTTTCCACGCGGCTACTGGTTTTACCATACTAAACAGATTTTTCAGAAACCTTTCCCAACTTTCAAGATCTACTTCAAGGATTACTGAACCAATACTAGTCATGTTTGTACTTATTTCAATGCATTTCTCATGGTGGTTCCAAATATGGTAATGAAGTTCAATAAATTTGACATTTTTGTAACATTTTGAGAACATTTGAAATGTCGTCTGCAGCCACCTGCCGCGTGGAAAGCGTTAATAGTTCACCCCTTAAAACGGTTTGTTTTCTCACATGTGATAGGACTTTTGCATAAATGATCAAGTTCTTAAACTTCAATTGAAATACACCTAAGCTAAACACTATCAGTGTTCTCAATATATCAAGGCAATAAATTGATGAAAAAAGGTGGAGAATAACTAATATCTGTCAAACATTAGACGTAATGTTTCGTCTAATCAGTGCAATGACTTGGATAAAATGCATTAAAACAAACACTATTAAAACGCTAAGCATAACATTGACGCGTCAAAAGTAATAATTCGTCAAGAGTTGATATTAATTTGTCAAGAAGAAAAAACAGACATAAATTACATCTAGTCTGATGGTCTTTATAAAGTTTA
This sequence comes from Ophiura sarsii, assembly GCA_035610835.1. Classification (NCBI taxonomy): domain Eukaryota; kingdom Metazoa; phylum Echinodermata; class Ophiuroidea; order Amphilepidida; family Ophiuridae; genus Ophiura; species Ophiura sarsii. The sequence continues at coordinate 8,937,103 of CM069459.1, read as the reverse complement.
TAGCATTGGCGTAGCCAGCATTTTGAAACGAGGGTGCACAGCATTATACTTGTACCGACGAAAGACAGTATGTACCGACGAGCGCTTAACGGTGTGGGTTCGCAGCCCGCTATTTAAAAATTTAAAGAATGGTCCGAGAAAATGTTGATAGCGGATGCTCGCTGGGTGCAGCAGCGTTTCTAGGCTATTTCACGGATCGGAGGTTTTTATATTTTCGCATTACCCTTCTCTCTGCCCCTTCTTTCTCTCCCTTCTCTAAAATTGTCAAATTTGTGCTAGTTTAACCTAATTTGGTAAGAAAATGAGTTCGAATGGCGCAAACAAATTGCCAGTTTATGCTAAAATGGTCAAATTTTGTCTAATTTACTCAATTTAATTTCCTTTTTTTTGGGGGGGGGGGGGGAAAAGTGAGGGGGCAGACAAATATTGGGGGACCTTTAGCAGCTTAGGATAATACTACATGTCATTATTAAACCATGTTAACTCGGAGCAGCTCTCCCGATCCTTTACTTTTGGGCGATCGTTGCTCTCTCACCAAATGTCACAGAAGCCACTCTAATATTGTGACCCTGGTTGCCGATATCATAGTTTTCGCCACATTCATCATGACAAAAAATTAAGAAATGTTGGAACCAGCCCTGCGTGATTTGTCAATCAAAACATTTAACCATTGAAGTTCATCACCGTTAAACTTGCACAGGTTCCATGGCTATGACATTCCCACACGTCTAGTTTTAACACTTTAAGACAAATCACACTCATTAAATGTCTATCTAGTGTCGAATACGCCCTCAGCGCAACATGACCTCATCAATAACCAAAGACAAACGAGCACAATAGAACAATACACTACGAGCATTTATTAGTTTATTTTTACTAAGTCAATTTCAAATTTGTTACAAAAAATAATAATAGTCTAAAAATAAAGAATAACCTTTTAAAATTGGCTGTTCATAGCCAACGGGTTCAATATTGCTTGGATTTAGCATTACTTATTAGAAAGACCTCCAGACAATCTCGTAGTTGCACGGGTTGATGGCGCGGTCCTGGTGAGCAACGGGGACCTACGGTAGCTTACTTAAAATGCATCAACAGGGATTGAACCCGCGGGCTATAGCAAACTCAGCGTTGAAAATCAATTAGTAATATTTTATGATACTGATAAAACAAGTTGTCCTGACGGTGTCCTTAGCTTGTCCTGTCATGACACTATTTTCTTGTGTTTTTAAATCCGATAATTTTTAGTTTGCTTTGCAAATCTAGCCTATTATGCGGTGTCCCCGGGGAGGGGGAAGTCGTGTAGTATTAAAGTTGTAAGCATCCACGACGTGAATGCACTTTCAGAAACCACCTCATTGCTGATTTAAAAAAAGAGAAATACATAAATAAATAATGTAACCCTTAACATTAATTAACAAGAATGTTGCTCTGTGATTCAGCCTTATTAAACCAGATAAAACATTTAGAATAGAAACACCTTTTTTCTGAAATAAACGATCTTGTGATCCTAAGTCTACATTATTATAACATCCTTAAATTCGCGGTTTCATTATGCGATTTTTTTTGACTTGAGTACCCCATCCCCCGGGTGCGGTGTTCGAACGGTAAATAAAGTAATGATCTTAGCGATGACATTGAACTTTGTGCGCGCCCTTTGCTCCATCTTGTAGTCAAGTTTTACTAAGTGAGGATGCCGAAAGGCTTTTCGTTTCAAAATTTTCGGGTTTCGCAACGCTTGTTTAGCCTACTTCTAGAATTCTGTGTGTGAAAAATATGCGGGTATGGGCGTGAAAAATGAAAACAACATTGGTTGATTTTTGTTTGCAAGCTTTTAGGATATTTCCATTCCCATGTCTACTCTAAAATATCGCATCATCTCTGCTTATCATATTGTTTAGAATTAATTGTTATTTAATACTTAAGTTTATGGCTATAATAGTAGTAGTCCTTGGACCAAGTGCCGAATTTTGCTGATTCGGTACCATAAAGGGGCAAAGCTAGAGTGTTCCTAATAATGAAAATGGTCTCAAATTGCTAGATGGTTACAATAACTTCAAGTTATAAAAAGAATAGATTGCTATATCTGTAAGGTCAGCATCTATTAATTTCATTAGGTCAAAGGTCAGCACACGTTAGCTGTATAGGCTCCTGACCATTTACTGAATGATGCTAGACGCCAACCGTACAGATATAGCAAAACTATTACCTAAGGGACGCACCATTAGATTTTCAGGGGGGGGGGGGGGTAGGAAGTTTTCGGGAAAAAAAATCCCCCTCTATGCAGGCAAACCCCCCCCCCCCCCCCCCCCCCCCCACCCCTGATGAGTAGAAAAAGAAGAAAAAAAATTCTACCCCACCCAACTCAATATGAATGAATACATTAAAAAAAAAGATTCGCCGCCTTTGGCGGCGAAAAAAAAAAAATCACCCCTTACAACCGAACCCAACTTCCTACCTCCCCCCTGGAAATCGAATGGTGCGTCCCTAATGACTTGTTGTATCCATCCGAACAATTTGAGACCATTTTCATCAAAACCGGAGCATTTTGAGAATTTGACCCCTGTCCAAAGAATTTGAGGAAAATGTTGATTGTTGACCTATTTTGCCCGATATCTCGAAAACTAAACATCAGGTTGACAGATAGCCATTGCTTCTTATGATCTCAGGAACAATTTGATATGCAGTACATACAACATAACCCGAGCAATTTTGTAATTTGACCCCTATATATGACATTTGACCTCTGATAGCGGTCTAAGCTGCACATCTGAAAAGTCTAGCAAGCAAAAATAAGGAACACGTTGGTACCACTATTTGCTTTGCCCCTTAACATGGATGGTACCAAAGAGAGTCACGTGGCCCAAGGACTATAGTAACTGTTTAACCCCCGTGATTTCGTTCTTTTGTGTCCAAAGCTTAGCTTGGTGACCAACAATTTATTTAAATCTTGTTTTACTTGTATACAATCTCAAGAGGTTTGTGTGTTCGCAATGATGACCTGTCGTTGAGAAATGCAAGTTTGGAAAATCTCATTCCACGCGTCTTTTAAAGTTTATTCTTATCCGGAAAGTTTTAAATCTTGTTAAAATCGACTTTTAGTGTAAAAAGGCAATAAAAATCCCAGCGGCATGGTTGGGACAGTGCTAAGGTGTGAAATGTTGTTGAATGGAATTCTTAAGACAAGTCAATATCAAGGAGTATTTCCATTGTACGCGCACAATGAGGTGTTATTGGACGTTGACAAACGTCATTAATTTCGGAATGTTACGGAATTTCCGCTATAATTTGCGTTTTATTACGGATTAAAACTCGAGTGCATTTGTCCATTGAATATATACAAGTACACACACGTTGTAGGAGAGCTAGGTACGATCTTGGTGAATTGCTTGCATGGCAGGAGTGTAGTTTCACATTTTGAATTGGAAAACAGAGTTTAAACAATTTTAGGGAATTTGGAATTTATAATACCAATTTAAAACAGCTATAGGCTATATAAAAAATAATTACAATTCTTTTCGTTTAATTAATTGAACCTTTACATTGATCTACCAATAAGGCACTTGAAATGTTTTTGTTTCCCAACTTATTTTTCTTATAATTTCATTATGTTTACATTTGATAATTTTCATGTTATTTAGTATTTTTGTAAGAGCTTTGTCGTAGACCTAAAGTCATCACTTGTTATTGACTCCCTGAAAATAGTGTTTTATTTAAGGCCCTGTGTTGTTTTAAGCCAAATAAAATTAACAGCGTACCCGCCTACTTTCTTTTTTGGTTCCGCTTCCATTTCCTTCTTTTTTTCCTCTATTTCAGTCATATTAGCTTTTTGTTGTTAAAGTTCTATGCCTATGCCGAAGATGTATCAAAATATGTAATTTTGCAAATTATATGCATTTAGAAACATGAATGTACATGTACACTACATTACTAATTGTGTGTATGTTTAATTTTATTGCAAAGTCACGATGGTCAAGATGAGCGCTATACGATCCGTCTAGACCAATGTTGCGTCCATGAAAACATTTCAGGACCGTCATTAATATTTAATTATCCGCCCATATAGCGTAATCTCACAACGGATTTGTGATCGTAAGTTGTGTCAAGTCATAAGATGTCACGGGGCCTATGAATGATGACCATAAAATAGTAATGATACATCTATGATCCTATAATGACATTAATAATAATATCACTATCAGTCATTGTAGTGATGTTAATCAAATTTGAAATGTCGCAATTGTGTCTCGGCTAGACCTTCAATGACATCCGTTGACATACCCGCCATGATAGGCCTACATAATTCTACAACTTCTTATCTTTGACCATCATTTTGCATTTCTTGAAATAGCATACAAAAAGAATACTTTTGGGCTAACTTTAATATAGATTTTATTTGTGCAAGTTATAGTGGAAGTTTTTTAAAGAATTATTAAAAAATTGAACTTATGTGGTTGCGTTTATGTCATGTTGCCCAACGCGTAAATAGTCTTCAAAGCCCCTTCTTTTACATATCCCTTCACGCAACACATTATGTACGATAAAGTCTACAATACGTAAGTCTGTAGCAAGTATCAGCGTGGTTCATGTGTAACATCATTTAAGGATATTTAAAGCGCATAGTTTTGAATACCCTGTGCGCACTTGGAAATCTAGCGTAAACTCTATACCACCAAGTTTATTAAAATTTCAAGAATTTATTATAGAAATGTTGCATCAAATTAAAATACGGTATTGCGGTAAATGCGAACAGAAGCTAAAATTAGTTATAGGTTGGTTGGGTTTCAAATAAACACAATGTTTGTTTATTAAAATTGAAAAAGTCTTCATCTATAATACATGTATGTCAAAAAGGATATTTTTATATACATATAGACCCAATAGATTAACAAGTGCAAGTAGGGATTGAAATAGAGTTTTGAGGATATCTTTCACAAACTACTTTCCCATTGACACGCGTTCAAGGGCTGTAAGACAAACACTCGTGACCACGACATTATTGGTATACATGATATTTGGTTATCGATGATGATAAATGACAGTCTTCAGGTCACACCTGTATTTATGTATTCAGTGATATATGAATTATGATATTGAATGAATTATCGATAATTATTGGTGTTCTGTTTAGACTATTTACCATGTTTACAGTGTCTGCCCATAACTAAACTGCTCACAAAAAGTATCGAAACACTTAGAAATGATCCAATACATTAACGGCTCGAAGGGTATGCATTAATCGAAGCAAATAGGGGAATATGGGGCAACTGGACCGTGGGGCAAGTGGTCCGAAATGAAGGATTTTGTAATTGTATGGGCATACTGCTTTCTTTTGAACAATACGACTTTTGTTGATACTTGACATATATCTTTACCTTCTACAATCCAAAACATTTGGAACTTTAGGGTATTTACACATGTGATTTTTCTCCATATCTTTGAAGCTAACTCCTTCAGTGACTGATTGAAAATTCACAGATAGTATGGGCGATATATGAAGATGGGTTTAGATCATGTTTAATGTACTTTATATGATTGACAGATATGCAACAGTAAATATATACATGCAGTACAGTCGTCTTAAGATACTAGGTGCATATTGCATTTGATTGGTGCTATATTGTAGTGTGCTTAGGGACTTTCCGAAATATGATTAAACCATAGGTTGTGGTTGAAATGACCGTAAAATGGCGCATATTGCTAATTTGGGACATTGGTGGTTTGGATTTCCGATCAATATTATCATTTAAAGAATGCTTCAACTCATTATCACGGGTATTCATTTGGTAGAGTTATTAGTTTGCAAATAACAAAGTACACCATTTCTTACTTATCTAAAGACACTCGTCTACTTGTAGGACCCGAACGCCGTAATATTTGCGAATTCAAAGATACTCACATGGCTATACAGAAATCTGTGTAATGGCTAAAAACAAAAATGCAGTTTTGCCTTTTTTTCTGAAATGTATTGGAGTTATTGATTATTATGACAAATGGTGGTATGTTTTAAAACATTTTGGCGTAAAATGTATTACGTCACAGGCGTGTTTTAATAACGTTTCATCTCGACAAAGTGCTACGTCATTTGTTGGGGTAAGTGGTCCGAAGGGTGTGGGGCAACTGGACCGCCTGCAAAAACTCAATCAAAATTGTAAAAATCATTTTGAAAATGAGCTGTTAGTGTCAATAAAACATGACTCGGTATTGAAATGTGAATAGAATATGAAATAATTCACATTCTTTCAAGTTCTTAGACATTTTGGGGCATTTCGGGTCTAATACCACTATTTCTGATATTGAAGGATTACAATAGGCCTATGACATGAAATTGCTTTAGAATGGTTTAAAACCTCGGTATAATGAATTACATCTTTATTATATTTTGAATGGTGTCTGTAAAATTAGGTATTTGCTATGACGAAATATCATGATTTATGTATTTTATCCACTGCTTTTTGTGTATATCAATCGTTGGGTCATCATTGTCATATTGACTAACTTCCCCTGTAACATGAAAAGCTGGCTAAATATCAAGATGGTTTATTATAAGTACTAAATGATGATTATATGAAGTAAATAAAATCATTAAAGAAAGGGGTATATATAGACAAATGTATGGGGCGTCTGATATCACAACCATGTAACCATTTAACTAGGTTCATACCGTTTTATCTATAATAAACGTGCAGTCGAAAATTGCGCTTGCTTTGTACTCCATTAGTATTACTGCTTTTTACACGTTAACCACGAAAACTGTATAAAACATGGGTTTCATGAGACCTGTATCATTTTTACACGTTAAATAATATGGAAATGAGTTTGTAAAGAAAATACTGCTTAGTTACCGTGTTGTCAATCAATGATTTCTGTGTATTCTAACCGTTGGAACATATAGGACCAGTTGCCCCAACGATGGGGTAACTGGACCATGCCAAGTAAAGTTTTTAGTTAGTGGTAATTGGCCTTTTGTTTGGATATTTTTAAACATTGATTATATGTTATATGTAAACAGTTACATGGGTGATATTTTCATAGCAATTCCATAAATATTTACACGAGCTTTAAGCTTTTATATCATGAAATATGCTTAACCGGTCCAGTTGCCCCATCCTCCCCTGTAAATCAAGTGCATAATTTTGTTCTGCGTATTTTGACACCTCGATCGTTGAGATACGATGTTGCGGAGCGGAGTTATTGTCATTTCATGATCGTGGGTCCAGTTTCAAAAGTGACACTCATCCCTATTGAAAAACACGAATCTGATCATTCTAAACAGTAATGCAAACCTCTTTCTATAGGATGATTGTCACTTTTGAAACTGGACCCACAACCATTGAAATGACAATAACTCCGCTCCGCATCATCGTATCTCATCGATCGAGGTGTCAAAATACGCAGAACAAAATTATGCACTTGGTTATGTGCTTTGATTAATGCATACTCTTTCGAGCCGTTATATATTGGATCATTTCTAAGTGTTTCGATACTTTTTGTGAGCAGTTTACATACATGTTTATACGTATTTTATATAACATAGTAATGGTAAACCCGCCAATCCGAGGACCTTTGTCCCTACCAGCCGGCAATGTGAGGACAAAAACCCAATGTGAGGACCTTTTTTGACGTCCTCCCCTTTTTTATGCATAAAAACGTATAGGAGGAGGGTCCTCATCCCCTAAGGTATGTATGGTCCTGTCCTCCCTTGACGTCAATACACATACCATACAAAAGTCCCTATGTAAAAAAAAAAAATGTCCTCAGATTGTCTGTAATTTCTATACACTTTTTATACATGTTTTAATACGGGTCCTCACATGGGTTGGTACTCGACTATGTGTGTATAGGATTTTATTTCAGATAAGGTAGGTCCCATGTATCAGCTTCACGGTAGAATAACGGACCTTTTTGTGACACTTTTGGTGCATTTTATAAAACTGTGTTCTTGATGCATGTCTTGGTCCGAAACACACTTTTGCGTTTTTTAGATTTAGGCCTACGCCATGTACGCTGTGCTTTGAAAAACATGTTATATTTATCTTTGAAAATTAATTTTATTTTTCAATTAAGGTACGATTTATAAAAATACAGTCCATGCTATGCTTGAAAAATGCACTATCCAAATACATGTAATTCAAATATTAAGTTCAAAGAATATTGACGAATTTTCGCATTCTTAAAATCTGGGACGTCATTTCATTTTTCTCAAAATAGTTACCAGTATCTAAATGTTTAACAAATTTCTTTGTGAGTAAATAATGGAAGTCCTTTAATATTTTAAACAAGGATACAGCCATGACAAAAGGAAGAGGTATAATGATTAGGAAGGAACCGAACATAGACCTATTCGTTTCTCCCCTAAAAAGACCGATTATTGAGTTTGTCAATCGCTTTTACACTTGAGGCACAATTAGGACATGTTTATACACCATTATTTTGTTTTAGGAAGTCGGTATACTGTTCAAAGTCTCCGTATTTAACTCCAAAAGGCTTCCAAAAGATCCCAAAATACCCGACTTTAGGGTCACGATCCCTAACCACCCTGCGGCTTTAGCCGTTGTTGATGAGCACCTACAACATGTCTTAATTCGTTTACTTTTCATCATGTCAAATATTCAAGAACAAATACTTGAGACTTCCAAAAATCGACTCCGAAAAAATAGTACGTGTGAATTTTGCAAGTCTGTGATGTCCTTGCGTTGACTTTTTGGTATAGAGTGTGTAAACATTGAGGAGTTATAGCCCTGTGGTACGATCACACTATGTTGGTGTTAAGGTACCAATGAAAAATGTCAATAATGAGTATGACAATAGATACGTTACAACATGTTACAATTGTAACAATAGATACATTACAAAACACAGTAATAGATACATGTAAAATATAATACATTGTTTATATGATAATAAGATTACAATTAACACGTTATTATTCAACCTTGAGTGGGTGTATATTCTTGAAGTAAGACGGTGTTTTAGATGTTGTGATTATAATGTTAGGTGTTTTTTTGCAAGTATACTCTAGCTTCTTATTTTAGGCCTACATTTTTAGTACATGTAATATATTAATTATATAATTTCATAGATTAATAAAATGTCTTAACTTGTAAAATATATAGCCTTATTAGCATTAGGCAAGGATCCAACCAATTCCATTAATTATTATATTTTTAGCAACAAGATGACATTTTTACAAATAATGTGGGGAAAATAAAAATAAGATAAATACATTGATTGATTTGAAATAAATATGCAAATATTAAAAAAAGATAATGATAAACATTAATATAATAGTCTGAAATAAATAATTAGCGCTAGAACTAATATTTTAGTAAAAATATAAACACATATATTGGTTTCAAATGAATAATATCGTAAAAGCTATGCAGGGTACTCAAATACCTGATCATATTGACCCTAGGACCACCCAATTGTCAAAACATTGTTTCAAAAAGATAGATGACGCAAATCTTTGCCAATAATCCCGCCAAATAATAACGCAGACGACATTGTCGGCAAACACCAAATGAGCTCGAAAATTGCAACAAATTGAAGATTTCATCGGCAACGCACGGTGCGGCACGTGTACTAAAGGGTGAGTGACCAAACCATGAACTTGGAAAAGAAACAAGAACGAAGCTAGAATTTCAAGATGATAATGTTTTCCGTGAAAGCATCAAAGAATATTAACGGTAATTCCATGATACTAGCAGTATGATTTAAGTTGGCACGTCAAGGGTCATTGGTCATCACCGGAAGTATCATTGTCTTTTCTTTTCATCAGCGTGATTAAGTTTTTTCAAAGCCTTTAAGAACGCACGTGGGTGGGGTAAACCTTGCTTTTGTTTCGGATCGGCGATGATGATGTCATCAGTAATAATTAATTTCTGGATTACTAGGCAATGATTGTCACTGTCAGCGCTGACACACACTACACAGGGCATTTCATTTTTAAAAAGAAATCTTTTCACCAATTTTATCCTAAATGTATACATGATTACCTGTTCATGCATTGCCAACATTTAAAACAACAATGGTTGCACACTTCATCCGTTAAAACAACTCAATCATTTTAAACTAGGTTGTTAATTATCTGTTTAATAGTTAAACCCATCTCATAATATGTTAACAACTCGGTTTGAAAAATTAAGTTGTTTGGCGGGTGATATGAACAACCATGGTTGTTTAAAGTTGAAAACAACTCTTTTTAAGCAGCGTTACAACATTATATTATGTCTAGTTAAAGTATGTTATTGTTATTGTTAATTGAAGAAGAAAAAACGCGTTAAAGTCAACTATAGGCTACATCGCGAGAGAATGTTCTAGTCTAGACCTAACTTAGTGCGTCAATCGGTGGGCAAACGTGGCCCGGGGGGGGGGGGGGGGGCACTGACATTTGAAAAGGGTATAGGTATGTGCCGCGCTGAAGACCCCCTTTTTCACCCTCTGCTGCTAGTTCTTATGACCCCCCTTTTGAGCCTGCATCAGTTCTTAAGA
>CM069459.1:8899112-8921612 GCA_035610835.1 Ophiura sarsii | reverse complement strand
GTGCGAAAATCCAATTTTGAGAAATCGTCGTAGGCCTATATAAAATAAAGAAATACATAGAAATATATAAGAAATACATAGAAATACATGTATATAAGAAATACATGAACGAAATAATTCATAACTTATGTGCGAAATATATCATAACTTTGCAAAGGAATGTCCAATTTTAGTCAAATTTGAAGCAAATGAGAGACTAGATTTCATACTTCATCTGTAAATTCCTCTCTTAATTAATAACCTTACGCGTTCTTAATTCTGAATCGAAGAGAAATAAAAAGAATTGGGTGGTTACCATATCTGAATTCGCGATGCTCATCTCCCGAGTGGCGCGGGGGGGGGGGGGGGGGGGGGCAGTCAAACATCATGCTAAAAGCAATAATTTCTCAAATATCACTTATCAGCCTCTGAAACCAAAATTCACGATAAAATCTGACCCCTAAACGCGTAACGTGTTTTTTTGGTCACGCATGCTAACAGTGGAAAAGTTGCCGCCCCCCCCCCCCCCCCCCCCCCCCCACTCAGCTCAAATGATCTAGTGCGCTAAAATACTAAATACGACGGTTTCCCTTGAACTATGTATTTTACCTGGAAATACAGCGTGTCCTCAAAATCGGAAAGGGTACTACTACTAGTATAAAGGGGTAACAAAAAGCCCCACCCCCCCTAAAATTTGATCCCGTTTTTTTGCATAACTCTTTATATAATTAGACGTTTTGAGAGATTGAAACACTTATGAAAAGCAAACACTTGGCTACACATAGAAAGTTTCTTTATTTCAATATTATTATTACTTTTTCCAAAATAGTTCACAAAAATGAGTTTTTAAAAAAGTGGCACGTTTACTATATATACGAGTTTGTGTGCATAAATCCACACAAAATTAAACATTTTGAAAGATTGAAACATTTATGAAACGGTAAAACCCTTGGCTGCCCACACAAAGTTTCCCCTTTTCAATGTTTACTTTTCCCAAGACAGTCACATTTCCCCAAAATGATGTTTTCCAAAAAAGTGGCACTTTTCAACGATACAGGGAAGTAATTGACGTGAATTGGCTATAGTTATGAATTAAATAAAATCATTTATTTTTATTTTCAAATAAGGACCAGCTAAAGAAAGAAAAGACTTTCTTTTAATCGAAAATAAAAATAATTCAAATTAATTTTAAACAGCTGGAGACATTTTTATAACTTTCTTGCATCAGATTTTTAAAAGTGCCACTTTTTCTGAAAACATCATTTTGGGGAAATGTGAATTTTTTGAAAGAAGTAAACACGCTATTGAAAAAAGAAAACTTGCAATGGGTAGCCAAGTGTTTTTCTTTTGATTAAAAGTTTCAATTTTTCAAAAGGTATATTTGTTTGTGGAGTTACGCAAACAAACGAGATCAAATTTTAGGGGGGGGGGGGGGACTTACTTTTGTTTACCCCTTTACTACCTTAGGTAATTTTCTGTGATATTTTGACAAAACAATACATTAGGAACTTTTTGAGATGCAATGACGTGTAAACAGGTGACCCATTGAACTGTTGACTGCAATTCAATGAAGGTAGACCTTTACTACCCTACAAATATTCCATGGCGTGACTCTTTTGGTTAAAAGAAAGCTAGAACCATTGCTAAAATTAAATAAAACAATTCACTAACAAAGACCATCAATTTGATTGTTATACTGATTTTAGCAGTTCAATACCCTCTGCCCAAAAGCACAACGGCCAAATGCATTGATCTTAATAAAGAGTTTGCATTGAATTGTTATGAAAAATAAAAAAAACATGTTCACTTTCCCTCCGTCAAATATCAAGAAGAAAATCGAAGAAAGACAACGTTTTTTGGGGGACACACTGCATAAATTATATTGCGCGGGTCGTGTGATCATGGCCACCTCGATCAGTTAAGGTTAAGTCCCTGGTTAACATGGTTAAGTAAATCGTCATCATAAAATGGTGGTACATTTTTAGTTGAACCCATCATGCCCATAGAGATTTTCAAGAAGAATAACATCCGTCTACAGATCAGATCTCATCTCTGTCATACTCCATCATATAAATTGTGGAATATTCGCCGGGGATTTGATGCCACAATCGGCCGATGAACCGAGATATAAACCATCACGATTGAATCGCTCTATTGCTAGCAATGCGGATGGCTGGTTGGATCCATTTCTTCTGTTTCATTAATTCTTTATTCATAGATACATCAATATAATAACACAATAATAACCTCTATATTTACAAAAGAGGTAATAATTGTATAATAAGTATGCACAAATTTAAAAACAATAGTTGGGATTAACACAGACAGAAAATAAAACGTATACAATGTCAATTCATACATAATAATACTGCATGCTACGGTGAGGTTCAGTCCGCGTATATAGGCGTAGTTCCTTCTCGAAAATCAGAAGTTGCAGTATCCTGCAATTCTGTGTGCAGCCCTCATTAAGTTTAAAAACACACATTATTCTGTCCTATCCAAAAGGTTGTAACACTGCACTATTTACTTGTAAAAAGGGATGACCTTTAAGGGACAGGATCCTTTTCATTTCATTTTTTTCTTCAGAAGAGACCGCATGCTTTATATTGGGAAACGCACATCCCCGCGCAAAACGCAGAGTGATGGGACACCGACCTACAAAAGTACCGGACAACGCCCCACACGCGTAGTCAACTACCGTCGGACCGGAAACCTTCATGCAGGCCAAGAAAAATGGTTTGGTTTGATATTATACGGGATAATAGGCCCTATCATGTCACAGGGGAGTTTCCAAACCACACAATATTGCTTGAAAAGTCTCACAATATTATTATCAAAAATATGATTTTATTTCAAGGAAATGTTTTGATCAGTTGTGGTTCAAATTGAAGTGTGTCGTATTACAACTCAAGTTAAATACAATGCTGATTTTTGAATTAGGCCCTGGCCCTGAGGTTTGCCGTTAAAATCTGTGGACGTTGTAGTTTAGAAAAAGATAGACAATTCGCGACATCAGGCAATCCAAATCGCTATTCAGTGTGTGTCACTCATATTAATCCTTTATAGGCTAGCGGATAGTGTATTGTTTTCTGTCCACTTAAACGGCTCTTTTCAGAGCCATAACCTTTACTCTTACGGTTCCTATATTGGTAAAATACAGGCATAGTTCTGTAACTCCGTTCAGACGGTACGGGTTATCATTAATTAGGCGAACCAGAGAGGGTGGTCGAATTTGAAACGAAACGAGAAATGCCTACAATTAAAAAAAACTCGGTTTTACGGAACTCTCAGGAATCAAGGGTCGGTCGATCGGCATTTTTGTTTTTTTTCTTAAAATGTTGAAATGGTCAAAATTCAAAAATGCACAAACAATTTCAAAATGTTTTAAAAGTTTCAAATATTTGTTGAACAATTAAATTGGTCAAATTTGAGAAAATAAATGTGTCGGTCGGCCCCGTAATACAGGTTTTTTTTCCGTTGCCTAACCTCCCTGTTCATATAGGCCTACTTACACAGTCTACGCCCCGTTTTAGGGTCGTGCGTATGAAAGGTCTCAAGATCCTAAATTAAGATTACCAGTCAATGAAAATGCTAGTGAAAATCAAAGTACATTGATAGGAAATTCCAGTTATCAATAGTTTGAAAGACAAATATGTTTCACCGGTGGTCAAATTGAAGTAGTAGCAAAACTCAACAACGTACGACCTCAAAAATGACAAATATGTATAATAGTCGTATCATTCCAAGAGAGCGCTCTGTTTTTGCCGCACGCACGGGCGGTCCAACTACTGAGTTTATAGTATGATTGTATAATTGATCATAATTGTATATAATATATTATACAATAATAAGACACATCAATATGATCTTATTTTAATCACATGAAAACTTTTCTTGTATATACAGACTTCACGGTCGATTAATTCGACAATTGCTCAACTTTTTTTAACAAAAGATTTAATAATATTGTAAAGAATGCTCTTTTAAAGTAATAATCGTCGGTGCTCTAAATCGTCAATATTTATGGGGAAACGAGCGACCCGTCATAGGATTAGGTAAGCGATACTTAATCAACCAATACGATTACTTTATCCCGGTATAAAAAGAAGTCGATTTTACGACTTTGCCAATCCGCCTTCAAATTCGGCCAACACACGGCATTCCACACTACGGTGTGAAATAAAAAGTTAAGTGTTGGTTTTTTAAAACATTTTTATTATTGTGATAAGCTTTGTTGTAATTGTTCCATACCGATCGGTTATCTATTACATGTTAGGAAAAACAAATTCACAAACATAATTATAACGGTGGAGTTATTTCTACTTCAAAAAAATAAATCCCAAGAGACTGTGATAAAGTTGAGTTGGACCAGTGTAGTAGTAGAGGGGGTACATGTAGCGGTAGCGCATACCATACATTGAGAATACAATTAATGATGACGTCACCATAAAGATACAGTGGCGGCGGAAGAAAATACAAATACGTGAGGGGGGTCGGGGGGGGGGCGGGTCGGGGGGCACGAGCCGCTGATTTTGTTTGTGTGAGTGTGTGTTTATAAATGTTAATACATGTAGACAAAATGCGCGCCAGTTTTTAAAAAAACTAAATTTTTGGGTCAGGAAACGTTCTTGAATGAAACATGCACCTTGTGTGACAAGTTGAACTCATTAAAGGTATAATATTGTTGAAATATTGCATTGAATACAAAATTTCAACACTACGATGGTTTTGAAGTATATTTAAAATACCTGTATTTCCCACTCCCCCCCCCCCCCCCCAGTCAGCTCAAGCCCCAACCCATTTATATTTAGTCGCCCAAACAATCGAACATGTTGACTTTCAATTGTCAAAATTACTTAAAATTTGTTTGAAATGTCTAATTCAGAACAAATTGAGCTAATTTCAGGCAATTTTAACAATAAAAGTCCAAAATGTTTGCGCGCACGCCCCCCCCCCCCCAAATGTTGGTCTTGCCTCCAGATAGATTTGTTATTGGCTACCGCCCCCAAATAAATTGGTGCCGCCACTGACCACACCCTATCCAAAAATAGAGCTGAATACTCCATGCCCCCCTACGTCAAAGTTGAATTTGTCTCCACGTAGGCCTTCACATGCCCGGGGGGGGGGGGGGTACTCGGATTTGGTTTGGTCGGGGGTGTGCCGCTGGCGTTTCAAAACCCACACCCATTTCTAAGGGTGATTTTTCGCGAAAATAGACCTAATTTTGGCAAATTTTCGCGAAAATAGACCTAATTTTGGCAAATTTTTGCGAAAATCGCGAAAACAGGACCCTTGTCTAAGGATTTTTCACTGAAAAGCCTACCCATGGCTAAGGATGTCTCACGAAAAAACGACCCACTGGAGCGGGTCAGAAGTCACAAACTGGTCCAAAAAAAAGTTTCACTTCTAATAATGTTGAGAAATGCACCAATTCTGATTAAACGGGACAAAACTTAAGTTTTACATACTTAATGACCCACAAACTATATATTGTTGGAAAGCTTAAGATTCAAGGTTTTTTATTTTTGCAAAAAAGAATCAAATTATACAGGGTGTGTACAATTTTTACAGGGTGGAACATAAACAATTTGATCGTTTTTGCTCCTCACAAAATAGTTTGATAGTTTGTACAATTAGGGTTTAGCTGAAAATAGTCACCAAAATCAGAACAACCGCAGAAGGTGCTACCAAATTTGCTAAGAATCATTTGCCCAAAATGTACACAGAAAAAGTACAGGGTGTCTAAAATGATGATGAAATAATGCATAAAACTGTTTGTATATAATATTCTATGAAATTTAGTTAGCATGGACCATTTAATTTAAAAGAAAATGGTTATCAAAATGAACTACATGAATATCGTTAAAGTTCCTTTTATTTTGAATACAGGGTGGTCCAAAATAGGTCTAAATAGCAAATTTTTCATAAATCTATGAACAATTCTGTGAAGAAACACTTCTGGCTTTTTTAGTTAAATGTTTTACTACCCAGGGTAGAAAAGGACTGAAGAGTCACACAAATGAAATAGAGAGACTGCGATTTGGCCATTGTTTAATCAATAAAATGAATAAAACTGTGTATTTTTTACCTTAAAACACTCCCTGAATTGAACATCATTTCCTAGTAGAGAATGTCTAGATAACAATTCAATATTAGTATTCATAAGTAGCAGGCACATGTTATTAACACATATGAGAAGTTTGAAAACTTTCCTATGTATACTTTTAAAATGGCATCAATTTCAAAAGTTCTAGTTTTCCGCTATTTTGTGTACAAACCTATGGGCGCCTCATCCACCGGCTCCTCATCCACCGCTCCCACCCTTGACTCACTCGACGTTTAGATTGATAACTTCACTGTTGCTAAACATGTGGCTTTAATTTTTTTTTATTCGATAGCTGGATAAATTGTCTTTAATATGATACCAAAAATGTTATGTTTTTTTGACAACTTCTATTTAAAATAGAGACACGTATCACGATGTTAAGGATTTTTTGAAACGATCCCACCTTATTTGATATACCTATTGGGCTATTCCAGATAATAATGAACCCCCCCCTATAGAGGACAAACTATTTTTTCATTTTTTAGTCTGGAATTCCATGGCTCCCTCTATGAAAAGTGTCTGGAATTCCAGATTAAACTTCAAAAAAGTATGGAATTCCAGATCAAACTTCAAAAAAGTATGGAATTCCAGGCGCTCTTTCTTGCTGCACCTATAGAGGACAAACTATTTTTTCATTTTTAAGTCTGGAATTCCATGGCTCCCTCTATGAAAAGTGTCTGGAATTCCAGATTAAACTTCAAAAAAGTATGGAATTCCAGATCAAACTTCAAAAAAGTATGGAATTCCAGGCGCTCTTTCTTGCTGCACCTATAGAGGACAAACTATTTTTTCATTTTTAAGTCTGGAATTCCATGGCTCCCTCTATGAAAAGTGTCTGGAATTCCAGATTAAACTTCAAAAAAGTATGGAATTCCAGATCAAACTTCAAAAAAGTATGGAATTCCAGGCGCTCTTTCTTGCTGCACCTATAGAGGACAAACTATTTTTTCATTTTTTAGTCTGGAATTCCATGGCTCCCTCTATGAAAAGTGTATGGAATTCCAGATCAAACTTTAAAAAAGTATGGAATTCCAGATCAAACTTCAAAAAAGTATGGAATTCCAGGCGCTCTCTCTTGCTGCACCTATAGAGGACAAAATACTTTTCGCCAAAAAAGTATGGAATTCCAAACACATTTTTATACAATTGTCTGAAAATCCAAACTTCCCTTGTCACTTTAAATCAGGACCAATTTGCACAAATCCTTGCTTATAAAGTGTATGTATCATTCAAACCAAAAGAAACCCACAAATCAAATCACAGCAGTCTAAAAACAGTACAGGAAACCAATCAAGTTGATTTGTGTGCATGGAGGGGGGTTGGGGGGGGGGGGGACCATCTGAAGAACAATTTAGGTATATATGACATCCACAACTCATTAAACAACCCCACAACAATTGGGAGATTTCTCCTTAGTCAAACAAGATAAGCTATTGGGCTATTCCAGAAAAAATCCGCACCCCCCCCCCCCCCTAATTAGTCAGCCCGTAGTCAGCACCCTATAGAGGAATTCGGATTTCCAGACTTTTTTCAAAGAATGGTCTGGAATTTCGTCTCAAAATTAGTTAAACCATTTATTTATCTATTTATCTATTTATCTATTAATCTATTAATCTATTAATCTATTAATCTATTAATCTATTAATCTATTAATCTATTAATCTATTAATCTATTAATCTATTAATCTATTAATCTATTAATCTATTTATCTATTTATCTATTTATCTATTTATCTATTTATCTATTTATCTATTTATCTATTTATCTATTAATCTATTAATCTATTTATCTATTTATCTATTTATCTATTTATCTATTTATCTATTCTAATTATCTATTTATCTATCTATTTATCTATTTATTTATTTATTTATTTATTTATTTATTTATTTATATATTTATTTATTTATTTGAATGGGTGCAATCCCCCCAAATGATAATTAAGCCCCCCCCCCCTCTCCCAATCCCTCCCTCCCATTTTGGAAACACCTGATTGCACTTAGGAAAAAGTCAGGATGCTAAATATGTTTTTATTTTTATTTTGCCTTACTGGTCCATGGTAAAAGCAGGGAAGTGTCATGTATTAAAAAGCTTTGGAAAATTATATTATAATTATATTTTTGCAGTAAGATATTTTCGTGAATGGATTCATTTCCTGTACTTACCTAATTGTTTGTTGAGAAAATGCACATGAACATTTGTGCTATTGAATAATGAAATGAATAGGTATAATAGTGGAAGTGCAATATGGGGCGCAATTTAAACTGTAAAACAACTTATTTCATTTCTCATTTAATTTTGCGAATTAGCATTTGGTCAATTTTGGGGGCAATTTAATTTCAGTATTTTGTTCCAACTTCATATATATAACCATTATAAATAATATAATTGGTTAGCAATTTAAATTGGCGAATTGGATTTCCTAGCGAAATTAAATTGCTAGCGAAATTAAGTTGTTTTACTGTATTATAATATCAGAGCGGCCCGCTGTGCACCAGGCCACTGTCTACTGCCCTAGGACTTTACCAGGAGTGAATATAACACCAGTCTGTTATGTAATCAAGTAAACTTGCACTGTACTGTATGGAAGCTTAAAAGTGCCACCCAGATGTCGAGATAATTTTCTTGGTAAGTCGACATCCTATAGGTAAGATGATCAAATGATAAGATGTTGATCTCTTCAAATCAACTTTTTATAATGACGAGATGGTTAGATGACAAGATCAAAGATCTCATCAAGTCGACTTCCCGGAGGAGAGATGATCAGATGACAAGATTCAGGATCTCGTCAAGTCGACTTCCTGAAGGAGAGATGATCAGATGAAAAGATCTCGGATCTCATCAAGTCGACTTCCTGGAGACGAGATGATCAGATGACAAGATTTAGGATCTCATCAAGTCGACTTCCTGAAAGAAAGATTATCATATGACAAGATTCAGGATCTCGTCAAGTCGACTTCCTGAAGGAGAGATGATCAGATGACAAGATTCAGGATCTCGTCAAGTCGACTTCCTGAAAGAAAGATGATCAGATGACAAGATTCAGGATCTCGTCAAGTCGACTTCCTGAAGTAGAGATGATCAGATGACAATATCTCGGATCTTATCAAGTCGACTTCATGAAGGAAAGATGGTCAGATGACAAGATTCAGGATCTCGTCAATTCGACTTCCTGAAGGAGAGATGATCAAATGACAAGATCTCGGATCTCATCAAGTCGACTTCCTGGAGACGAGATGATCCGATGACAAGATTCAGGATCTTGTTAAGTCAACTTCTTGAAGGAAAGATGATCAGATGACAAGATTCAGGATCTCGTCAAGTCGACTTCCTGAAGGAGAGATGATCAGATGACAAGATTCAGGATCTCGTCAAGTCGACTTCCTGAAAGAAAGATGATCAGATGACAAGATTCAGGATCTCGTCAAGTCGACTTCCTGAAGTAGAGATGATCAGATGACAATATCTCGGATCTTATCAAGTCGACTTCATGAAGGAAAGATGGTCAGATGACAAGATTCAGGATCTCGTCAATTCGACTTCCTGAAGGAGAGATGATCAAATGACAAGATCTCGGATCTCATCAAGTCGACTTCCTGGAGACGAGATGATCCGATGACAAGATTCAGGATCTTGTCAAGTCAACTTCTTGAAGGAAAGATGATCAGATGACAAGATTCAGGATCTCGTCAAGTCGACTTCCTGAAGGAGAGATGATCAGATGACAAGATTCAGGATCTCGTCAAGTCGACTTCCTGAAGAAGAGATGATCAGATGACAAGATCTCGGATCTCATCAAGTCGACTTCATGAAGGAAAGGTGATCAGATGACAAGATTCAGGATCTCGTCAAGTCGACTTCATGAAGGAGAGATGATCAGATGACAAGATTCAGGATCTCATCAAGTCGACTTCATGAAGGAAAGATGATCAGATAACAAGATTCAGGATCTTGTCAAGTCGACTTCATGAAGGAAAGATGATCAGATGACAAGATTCAGGATCTCGTCAAGTCGACTTCCTGAAGGAGAGATGATCAGATGACAAGATTCAGGATCTCGTCAAGTCGACTTCCTGAAGGAGAGATGATCAGATGACAAGATCTCGGATCTCGTCAAGTCGACTTCCTGAAGGAGAGATGATCAGATGACAAGATCTCGGATCTCATCAAGTCGACTTCATGAAGGAAAGATGATCAGATGACAAGATTCAGGATCTCGTCAAGTCGACTTCCTGAAGGAGAGATGATCAGATGACAAGATCTCGGATCTCATCAAGTCGACTTCATGAAAGCTCATGAAGGAAAGATGATCAGATAACAAGATTCAGGATCTCGTCAAGTCGACTTCTGTAAGGAGATATGATCAGATAGTGGGGGGGGGGGGGGCACTCCCATATGTCGGCCGATATCAACTGCCTGTCAATAGACCCCCTTTTTTACGCCAATCCACACCCAATGACCCCCTTTTTTCAGCATTTTAACATTGCTTCGCGCGCAATTCAATTTTTTTTAGTAATTTAGGCCTACAGCTGAAAATGGCAAATTTTCGCTCAAAATTGAACAATTTTACACTGAATGACCCCTATTTTGGCGAGCTCACACCCCAAAACACCTGTTTTTTTATGGAGCTCACACCGAATGACCCCCTTTTTCGGTATCGATCCGCTAGTCTGACGGTCCGCTAGTCCGAACAGTGATTTTGCTAGTCCGAACAGTGATTTTGCTATACCTTGAGGCCCGCTAGTCCGAAAATAAAACGGTCCGCTAGTCCGAATATAAAAAAACGGTCCGCTAGTCCGAATTTAAATACGGTCCGCTAGTCCGAATTTGAAATACGGTCCGCTAGTCCGCAAATCTAAAATATCTTCTGCATTTCTCCGGATGCAGTGGACGTTTGTTTCGCGTTCTGTGATCAACATGCCCCTGGCCCTCCCCGTCTCACGTTTTCTGAGGGGACTGCAACAAAAATAAAAACATTAGTTGAGACCGGGGAGTGTTTATCGCGCCCCCTTTTTGTCTCGTCTGAACTCGTTCTGAAAGAGACTTAGTGGCCACTTTTTTGTCTGTCTGTCTGTCTGTCGGTCTGTCTGTCTGTCCGACCTAAGAGACAAGAAATCTGGAGATCCGTAAGGCCTATCTTGATGGGACTTTGTGTAGGGAAGGGGGGTGGTGCGTTCTGTTGCTGATTGAATTTTCAAGGTCATTGGAGGTCATTCAAGGTCATCGGGATCAAATATGCTTAAAACTTTTGTGACGCGTTGTAACGCGATATCTAGAGATCCGTAAGGCCTATCTTGATGGGACTTGAAGTCAGGGAAGGGGGTGGTGTGTTCTTTTGCTGATTAGATTTGCAAGGTCATTCAAGGTCATCGGGGTCAAATATGGGGTCAAATAGATCCATAAAGCCTATAGTGATGAGATTTGGTGGAGGGAAGGGGAGTGGTGTGTTCTTTTTGCTGAATAAATTTTCAAGGTCATCAGAGGTCATTCAAGGTCACCGGGGTCAAATAAGATCCGTAAGGCCTATCTTGATTGGCTTTGGTGGAGGGAAGGGGGTGGTGTATTCTTTTTGCTGATTAAATTTTCAAGGTCATCGGAGGTCATTCAAGGTCATCTGAGGTCAAATAAGATCCGTAAGGCCTATCTTGATGGGATTTGGTGGACGGAAGAGGGATGGTGTGTTCTTTTTGTTGATTAATTTTTCGAGGTCATCAGAGGTCATCTGGGGTCAAATAAGATCCGTAAGGCCTATCTTGATATGATTTGGTGGATGGAAGGGGGTTGGTGTGTTCTTTTTGCTGATTAAATTTTCAAGGTCATCGGAGGTCATCTGGGGTCAAATAAGATCCGTAAGGCCTATCTTGATAGGATTTGGTGGACGGAAGAGGGATGATGTGTTCTTTTTGCTGATTAATTTTTCGAGGTCATCTGAGGTCATCTGGGGCCAAATAAGATCCGCAAGGCCTATCTTGATGTAATTTGGTGGAGGGAAGGGGGTTGGTGTGTTCTTTTTGCTAATTAAATTTTTCAAGGTCATCAGAGGTCATTCAAGGTCAAATAAGATCCGTAAGGCCTCTCTTGATGGGATTTGGTGGAAGGAAGCTGGATGGTGTGTTCTTTTTGCTGATTAATTTTACGAGGTCATTCAAGGTCATCTGGGGTCAAATAAGATCCGTAAGGCCTATCTTGATTATATTTGGTGGAGAGACGGGGTGTGGTGTTCTTTTTGCTGATTAATTTTTCAAGGTCATTCAAGGTCATCTGGGGTCAAATAAGATCCGTAAGGCCTATCTTGATGGGATTTGGTGGAGGGAAGGGGGATGGTGTGTTCTTTTTGCTGATTAAATTTTCAAGGTCATCAGAGGTCATTTAAGGTCAAATAAGGGGTCAAATAAATCAGTAGGGCCTATCTTGATGGGACTTGGTGGAGGGAAAGGGGGGTATTCTTTTTGTTGATTAAATTTTCAAGGTCATTGGAGGTCATTCAAGATCGTCTGGGGTCCCCCTAAAATGTCTTGCCTCCTTCCCCCCCCCCCCCCCCCCCCCCCCCCCAATTATGATGCTGGCGCCGCCACTGCATAGTCCAAAGGGGGTGGGGTACCATCTATCTCAACTTTGAAGGGCCATAATGCGGAAACGATTCGTTTGTGTTCCGCAAATTTTTTAGTAGGCCTACTGGGTAACATTTGAGCATCCCTTAAGGTATTACATTCCTTGCATTAACTACAATGCATACCTCTGTGACAGTGCTACATTGTATCATATGTTTCACCATCATTTCTTTCAAGTCACTTTTGATGAACAGGCGAGACACGCCGTTCGAGAACCGCCTTTTTATGTAAAGTAGTCCCGAGACGTCAATTTAAAGATTGAGTGGACCTGTTGACATAAATTATGTGAAAGCTTGATATCTTGACTAGACACGACCATGACTCTCAGTACTCTAGACCTTACTGTTAGGGCGTAAGAATAGGATAAAAACAGGTGTCTAAAACTTTAACTAAAATTATGTTGGCCAAGCTGAAACTTTGTTTTTTACAGTTTTTAAACATGTAGAACGAATGCGCACGAATGCGCACAAACATTCAGTTATTTAACTAGGCCTACATGTTGAGTGGCGAAACCCAAGTTTTGTTTTATATTAAATGTTGAAACCTGTAGAACAAACATGCGCGCATACATACAATTTAAGTATTTTGACTAAAATAAGGGTGGCAAAATTTGTTTACAGTCTTAAAACATGTGAACAAACGCAGATATTGCTTTGCAATCAATGTTGAAATATGTAGAACCATCAACTTTATTATTTCAATCAAAATTTGGGTTGCCAAGCCAAAAATTATTTGGTTTACAGTGTGAAACATGTTAACAAAATGCGCTCGAAGCTTTCCTTGCAAAATAAGCTGGAAATGGCTCAGATTGCATCTAAAATTCAAAATTTTCCGGGCCCCCAACTGTATTTGTTGCTCGCGTTTCGCCTAAATGTCGGTCAAAAGTACATCACCAAATCGCACCAGAATAGGTTCGATTTTTTTTTCAGTTCTGAGAGGGCACTTCCCACGCCCCCTGTCCGCTTTACCACTGAGGGCGGTACAAAGCAGAATAGTATCACAGTCCAGGGAGTCTGTAGTGTAGATTATGGGGGGGGGGGGGGGGGGGGGGGGGGGCGGTACCACGCCATTTTGTCTCGAAGCAATGATTATGACGTCATATTTTTGTCGATTTTTAGAACTCTTGTATTGGATTTAGGCCTACGTGCAAAAAATATGCCCTTGACATCATACTTTCCCAGGTGGGCAGTTCATTTCAAATTTCAGATGTTCTAAAATGGATGGTTTTCTAAACAATTCGAGAAAGAAAATCGAACTGCCCACCTCTGAATTGCCAAAAAAAAATGCTTTAAACAAGTCCACTTTTTGTGCCTTTGAACAGAGTCAGTCAGTAGGGAGGTCACGCTGCATGTCATATTTTGTTATATGCAAGAAAACAATGGAGTATCAGTGACTGCAATATTTGCTAGATATAGCTTCGGAAAATGGTCTATTTTGGGCATCTCAAAAACTGAGAAACGTGCTAAAAATCAGGTAGAATTTTAGAGGAGGGTCAATAACATCTGCAGATCGGTAAAATGTATAGTATTAAACACGTTTTGTGACCAAATTTATGTCGTAAAATGTTGGAAAATTCACGTTTTGAAAATCTGTGGTCTTCGAAATTACAGGAATCCTAACTCATTCTAAACCTCACCAAATCATGAAATGAACCCTCGTCTACCAAAAATTCCGTGTACGTATTGCTCTATCTGCTTGGAGATAGCGAAGACCACGGAAACTTCATAGCTTCATACACTGTAAAAAGAAACGTTTATATTTCTGATAACACTTAATAAACACTTAAACACGTTTATTTTTGTGTTTTACGTGTAAAGGTATAGGAGGCATTTCTACGATAAACGTTTGCATAAACACTACAACACGTTTATAGAGGTAATTGTGTAATATTTATTAACACACCAACATGTTTATATCAGCAATATAAACATGTTGGGGTGTTAATAATTATACAACAAATACCTCTATAAACGTGTTGTAGTGTTTATGCAAACGTTTATCGTAGAAATGCCTCCTATACCTTTACACGTAAAACACAAAAATAAACGTGTTTAAGTGTTTATTAAGTGTTATCAGAAATATAAACGTTTCTTTTTACAGTGTACCACGAAATAAAATCCACCATTAGGCGCCATAGACATTACATGGCGAACATCGTACAGATTTGCACTGCAGTCCTCTGTGTAGGGAGTTTTGACAATAGCAAGGTCGTTCGACTATTGTGTTTGCGCATGTTTGTGACTACGACTGACCCCGTTTAACAATCTTCATAGCTTTCATATAGGGCTTGGGTGACCTAACTATTGACTGGAATTACTAGCGCATTAACCCATGATTCCGGTGCATGTTCGCTGTGTATAACAGATCGTAACATGAATAATGCAACACGTTTCAGTCGAGCAATGATTGGGTAAGGGTGTGGACTTACCGGGGTGATGTCAGGCGCCTGACACTGTATTGTTCGAATCGCCGAAAGCATAGACGGTCATGAATATACAATGAATAATCATATCAATGAATATACGTCATATGTGAAGTCGAAAATGAAAAGTACCAGACCATAATGGACACGAACGGCCGTAATCTTTGAATCTCCGTTGATTTCAATGTTATGTCGGAGTGTTTTACCTAATTTCATACTGACACGACCTGAGTGATAATCAAACGGTCCCCGAACGATGCCCTGGCGCTGTTGAAGTCAGAAATATCATCGTTCCCTACAGTCCGAGCGTTCCCACATCGAATTTCACCTAGAATATTCGTCACACGAACCTATGTCCGCCATCGTCTGAATATCGAAAAGGCCCTCTGGAGAGTCAAGGGGACAACATTTTTTTCTACGCATGCGTCCGATCGCTTTGGATTTGTCCACTAAAATTTTGGACAAATGCCTAATGAGTATGTGCTGCATGGCAAGTGACACAACTTCTTGTAATGCGCTAATCAACCGTAGATCTAACCCCCGGGCTCCGGCCAGTTTGGGGTGGAAAAGCCCAATCAGGAAAAGTTCACGAAAAGATTCAGGCGTTGACGGTTCAATGGTATATCACAGATAGGCAAAGTGGGTATATCCAGTGACAGTTGTATATCCCTTGGTATATAATATTTAATTTTGACTAAAGCAGCCGACAATGCATTGATTGATGATAACACTCCAGAAGTGGTTTGATATATGTATATATGTGATAATAGTGCCGCCATGAGGATCGAGCCGTGTAGCGAGGGGCCACGCCGAACTATGATCGAGAGTGACCAATAACGCGCCGCAATGCGGACCACTGGCGCGCGGCGGGCCGGCACATCCAACATGCGCGAATCAGTGGCGTAGCCAGCTTTAAACAGGGCCATAGGGAGGGGGAGGGGGTGGACTTATCAGACAGTAAAAAGTCCGAGTTGTATACCGACGAAAGGCATGATGTACACGGTCAATAAAACTATACGGTAGTGCCCACATGTTGTGGCGAATATAGGGCCTACACTAACTTGCAACAGAGTGACGGTGGAATCCGGGGGCCGACTATACGACCGTAACAGAGCGACAGTAGAATCCGGTGTTTAATTTTTTTTAAATTGAGTGTATTGTTAATAGTCCCGGTTCTGAGCACTTCTCTAGCCCGCCCGGCCTGTGGGCCTAAATGAGACACCGTGCACTTTGCGCCGTGCATATGCTATAACCATCTAATGATTGGAAGCGTAGCAGCATAAAGTATTATGAGAAAATGTGTACATATCTCCTAAGATTCTGGAGATTCGGAGTCTACCATCGGACCGGGCTTTCAGTTGACCTACGCATAGGAGCATCGTCGAAGCGAGAATGTCCCCTGACACCTTTTTCAAGATCTTTGGCACTGAAATTAAAATTTTGGTTCATTATAGAGGGAATCCACTTTACTCATACGTGCCCGTAATCACCCTTCAAAGGTACAAGACTTGATCGCGTCTATCAATAGTTGTCTGATTGCCTTTCCACATATATTTCGACATGAATATTGCGTCTCCCAATTCGTTTATTAAAAGCTAGCTAAATTTGGTACAAGAACTAACTTTCTTGAAATGAAGTTGTACCAAAGATTTTCTAGAAATTCATCGGTTGTACAGATTTTAAAAAAATGGTAATCATGGTAGATTTAACATTGGTATAAACGGTCTCCTTTCTCATGTTGTACGATTGGCTATGGCCTGTTTTGGAAATGTGTTTGCTTTGTGTATCCAAATAGCTTACAGTTGTATATTAGCCTAGCTATAACAAGCTATAAAAATGACATCTCTGAATGTATTTTAAACAAAGTGTGCAAAGGAGAAATGGTTGGGCACACTGGTAAAATGGTTTTACAACAAGTGTTGCTATCATTATCAAAGTGAACTCAACTTCAATCACTTATTTATCGAGCAATAATATATTGTTTTACGCATTTTAATTTGTTTAGATTATAAAGTTAAATAAATCCAGAGATAAATGATAGATAGAAAAATAGATTAAAAAAAGAATAGAAAAAAACTATAAAAGCATTGGCGGCCTTTATAAATTATAAAAATTGACATAAAAATGATGTTACATACATCTACAATCAAGTTTTTTGGGGTTTTTTAAAAACAAAAAATAGAAAACAACAACGAATACACGAAGATTCGAACCCGTGATTGCCGATTGCAAACGATATGGCCAACGTATGCACGCCACAGAGATCGACGAGTGTAATTGTGTCAGTTTTATTATTTAACCATTGATTCTTTTATTTATAACGAACGGATTTTTATCGTGCCATTTTGGACATTTTAAACCATATTTATATGTTACTCTCGCACAAAATGTGTTTGTAATGTGATTATACTCCTTATTTTGGAAAGAATGGTAAAAACGTTGACATTTCGAACACAATAAATGGCATCTTGTATACTGTTTATACGGTCGCTCGACTGAACGTTGTGTCAGGCCCCTGACACTCTATTGTTCGAATCGCCGAAAGCATCGACGTACATGAATATACAATGAATAATCATATCAATGAATATACGTCATTTGTGAAGTCGAAAATGAAAAGTACCAGACCATAGTGGACACGAACGGCCGTAATCTTTGAATCTCCGTTGATTTCAATGTTATGTCGGAGTGTTTTACCTAATTTCATACTGATACGACCTGAGTGATAATCAAACGGTCCCCGAACGATGCCCTGGCGCTGTTGAAGTCAGAAATATCATCGTTCCCTACAGTCCGAGCGTTCCCACATCGAATTTCACCTAGAATATTCGTCACACGAACCTATGTCCGCCATCGTTTGAATATCGAAAAGGCCCTCTGGAGAGTCAAGGGGACAACATTTTTTTCTACGCATGCGTCCGATCGCTTTGGATTTGTCCACTAAAATTTTGGACAAATGCCTAATGAGTATGTGCTGCATGGCAAGTGACACAACTTCTTGTAATGCGCTAATCAACCGTAGATCTAACCCCCGGGCTCAAGCCAGTTTGGGGTGGAAAAGCCCAATCAGGAAAAGTTAACGGAAAAGATTCAGGCATTGACGGTTCAATGGTATATCACAGATAGGCAAAGTGGGTATATCCAGTGACAGTTGTATATCCCTTGGTATATAATATTTAATTTTGACTAAAGCAGCCGACATGCATTGATTGATGATAACATATCCAGAAGTGGTTTGATTGATGTGATAATAATGCCGCCATGAGGATCGAGCCGTGTAGCGAGGGGCGACGCCGAACTATGATCGAGAGTGACCAATAACGCGCGAATCAGTGGCGTAGCCAGCTTTAAACAGGGCCATAGGGAGGGGGGAGGGGGGGGGGGGTTGACTTTTCAGACAGTAAAAAGTCCGAGTTGATACCGACGAAAGGCATGATGTAGGCCTACAGTCAATAAAACTATACGATAGTGCCCACATGTTGTGGCGAATATAGGGCCTACACTTACTTGCAACAGAGTGGCGGTGGAATCCGGGGGCCGACTAACAGAGCGACAGTAGAATCCGGTGGTTTTTTTTATAATTGAGTGTATTGTTAATAGTCCCGGTTCTGAGCACTTCTCCTAGCCCGCCCGGCCTGTGGGCCTAAATGAGACACCGTGCACTTTGCGCCGTGCATATGCTATAACCATCTAATGATTGGAAGCGTAGCAGCATAAAGTATTATGAGAAAATGTGTACATATCTCCTAAGATTCTGGAGATTCGGAGTCTACCATCGGACCGGGCTTTCAGTTGACCTACGCATAGGAGCATCGTCGAAGCGAGAATGTCCCCTGTAACCTTTTTCAAGATCTTTGGCACTGAAATTAAAATTTTGGTTTATTATAGAGGGAATCCACTTTACTCATACGTGCCCGTAATCACCCTTCAAAGGTCAGACTTGATCGCGTCTATCAATAGTTGTCTGAATGCCTTTCCACATAGATTTCGACATGAATATTGCGTCTCCCAATTCGTTTATTAAAGCTAGCTAAATTTGGTACAAGAACTAACTTTCTTGAAATGAAGTTGTACCAAAGATTTTCTAGAAATTCATCGGTTGTACAGATTTAAAAAAAATGGTAATCATGGTAGATTTAACATTGGTATAAACGGTCTCCTTTCTCATGTTGTACGATTGGCTAGGCCTGTTTTGGAAATGTGTTTGCTTTGTGTATCCAAATAGCTTACAGTTGTATATTAGCCTAGCTATAACAAGCTATAAAAATAATCTCTGAATGTATTTTAAACAAAGTGTGCAAAGGAGAAATGGTTGGGCACACTGGTAAAATGGTTTTACAAGTGTTGCTATCATTATCAAAGTGAACTCAACTTCAATCACTTATTTATCGAGTAATAATATATTGTTTTACGCATTTTAATTTGTTTAGATTATAAAGTTTAAGAAATCCAGAGATAAATGATAGATAGAAAAATAGATTAAAAAAGAATAGAAAAAAACTATAAAAGCATTGGCGGCCTTTATAAATTATAAGTATTGACATAAAAATGATGTTACATACATCCACAATCAATTTTTTTCTTTTTTCTTTTTAAAACAAAAAAATAGAAAACAACAACGAATACACGGAGATTCGAACCCGTGATTGCCGATTGCAAACGATATGGCCAACGTATGCACGCCACAGAGATCGACGAGTGTAATTGTGTCAGTTTTATTATTTAACCATTGATTCTTTATCGTGCCATTTTGGACATTTTAAACCATATTTATATGTTACTCTCGCACAAAATGTGTTTGTAATGTGATTATACTCCTTATTTTGGAAAGAATGGTAAAAACGTTGACATTTCGAACACAATAAATGGCATCTTGTATACTGTTTATACGGTCGCTCGACTGAACGTTGTGTGACCTGTTGCATTGCATTATTCATGTTACGATGATATGTATGCTTTTGTTATACTTCTCAATCGCTCATCGCCAACTCTGTACAAGAAACTTCATGCGCTGTCCCAACGCTGTCGTTAGAGAACAATAGAAAATTCCCCTCGACTCTTCGAGGCGACCTTTGACTGGGTTCACGGGGTTAATCATATTAATGAGAAAATATGCAAATGAGCTAAGTGTCCCCTCCTATTATATATTCTCCTTGGTGATGTGGGGTAGATAGCATTCAGTGAGATCATTTGCATACTTGGGACATTCTATATACACCATACCGCTACCAATGTTTTTGGACCGTATGATACATTAAATGACGGCATTTCTTGTGTTCGAAAATATCAACGTTTTTTACCTTTCTTTCAAAAATAAGGAGTATAATCACATTACAAACCCATTTTGTGCGAGAGAAACACACAAATTTGGCAAAAATGGCACAATAAAAATCCGTTCGTTATAAACAATGGATGGATATGGCTAAATAATAAAACTATCAAAATACTCATCGGTCTCTGTGGCGTGCGTACGTTGGACATGTCGTTGGCAATCCGCAATCACGGGTTCGATTCCCGGAAATTGCTTGCTATCCTTTTATTTTTCTATCTTTTAAACTTGATGGTGGATTAATGTAACATCATTGTTTGTCAATTTTTATAAATTATAAAGACCGCCCATGCGTTTATAGTTGTCTTTTTATTTATTTATCTATCATTTAACTCTTGATTTATTTAACTTTGTATCTACACCGTAAAAAATCATTGTAGAATTTACATGTAAAACACTGTAAAATGATGGGAATATGACAATATTTTACCGTTTCTAAAAAACCGGTCAAATACTGTATTTTTCACACTTGATTCTTTAAGCCATCGTTGACTAAAATGAAAAGTTGAGCTAGTGGCTTAAGACTTAACATTCTCAACATTATGTTGAGAGAGGGTTTAGAAGACTATAATATACTAGCGGGCATCCGCGCTTTGCGCGGACCCGCTAGAAGATTTCACGGGGAGGTAAGTAAACAAAGCGTAAGAAAATTTGATACAATATCAAGAACATGTCCTACATGTATACATAATCCAGACGGGCCCTAAATAATCCGAATATCGCAGGTGCTTTTGATAATCCAGGTATCACGTGCCTTAAAGTAGGTAGACCTTGTGTTTCCAGATACCTATGTAGGCCTCCCGTGTGACCTGAAATGCAGATACCCGTTGTCCCATTATATCCAGGGACCCCATAGGCCTAAGCCCTACCCCTAATCCAGTTACCACAGGTGCCCTTAATAATGCACCGGATACCACATAATCCAGGTACTGCAGTGTGCCGTTATAGCGAGATACCCAGGTGCCCTTACTTTATCATTATTCAAGTAAATTAAACGCGGGTGCCGAAGATAGCGGGCAGTAATATTCATATCACAATAGGCAGTGGTGAGTAATATCAAAGCGTTATAAATGTTTATATAAATATCAAGAGTATGTCCTTAAATAATTCACGCCGTAGGCCTACCTTAAGGGCCCTTGATATAATGTAAGTGACATGGTGCCCTTAATACACCAAATTCCTAATCCAAGTACTCCACGTGTTCTAAATACACCGGTTGCCTATTATATAGGCCTAGGCCCTACACTCACAGATGGCCTTAACAACCCAGGTACCGCATGTGCCAGCGTTATATCCATACCAATGTGCCCGTATTATATCCAGTTTATAATGGAAAGCGCAGGTATAGGTGCCAAAGCTATAATAGCGGGTGGTTAGTCACATCAAAACGTATATGATTGATGAGAGTATTGTAAAACAGCAAGAGTATGTCGTTTGATACTCTATGTATCCTAGGTGCCCTTAATACTGACATTGGTACCACAGTGTTCTTAATAATCCATATATACCATGTGCCCTTAAGAAATCCATGTACGCCATGCATGTATAACACATGGTGCCCTTGATTATTCAGGTACCACCCCATGTACTTTAATAATCAAGATTGTGTATTAGTGATCCAATATATAGGACCTCCCTGGACTATGTGGTTTATCTTGAATCGAATATTAAGGGCACCCGTGATACTGTGTATAGGGCCTACGTGGAATAATAAGGACACCTAAATGGTTATTAATGGTTATTCAGGTGTATGGTTATTCAGGTGTAGGAATACTTAGAATATTCAGAGTATCTGGATTGCCTTAATCATGTTAATATAATTATAGAACACATGTGACCTTTAATCCAGCAGGTAGACCTACCCCAGGTGCAGTGACGGCACTAACGGTAGGGGGAAATGCCCAGTCGTGACCTCCACCCTCCTCCCCAGTTACCCCGTGTCAGCTCATGTCCCTACCCATTTTGTACCCCGAATAATACAAAAGTTGTATTTTAATGTCAAAACTGAAAGTAACTTAAAATTAGCTTCAAATTGTCTCCCCCGATTCTTTT
>CM069459.1:8864114-8899012 GCA_035610835.1 Ophiura sarsii | reverse complement strand
CATATCTAGTATTTTTGCTTTATTAACATACGTTACAAAAAACAAAATTGGCCCCCAAAATGACTGAGCAGATTGTCGAAATTCCATAAATCGTATTAATATCAACCAAAACTTATGATATAAAGTAAAGTTTTAATATTGGATGTATGTATTTGACCACTAGTAACTTATATCCAGTATATTTAACATTGTAATAACATACTTAAAATCCAGGATGGACCACCAAGAATGGCCGCTGTAAATGTAAACAAAATCTACATGAGTGAATACTAATCCACAATAGATATTGTAAGAGTGTATAATTACATCAAGTTTACTACGGGGCTGTAGATCTAGTTTGAGTATTGTTTAAAATATCCAAGATGGCTGCAAAACGTTAAAAGTATCCAAGATGTGCTGCAAAAGGTTAAAAAAACTGAGAAAACAGTTTAGTTTATTGTTAGTGTTACATTTAGGTGATATAACCAAAAAGAATATAATCTACAGATTTTAATCCATCCAGTAAACGTATCTGTATGTTGACAATGGTATGATTGAATGGTATAGAATCCATATTTTGATCAATTGGTGGCCACCTGTGGTTACTATTTAGACCATTTGGAGTATACGGGGTAGTTTTTATTGACCATTAGGGGGTAATTTAATGGAAATGGTCCATTATAATGCCATCTTATAACATCACATAACCATATTTGTATAGCGCCTAACATCGAGATCCCTAAGCGCTTTAACATAAAAACATAATAACAAACACATACATGGATATGGACTACAATTAAAAAGCCTTTTGTGAACAAATGAGTCTTTAAGGATTTCTTAAACTGAAATATGGTCTCTGCATTTTTCACATGAAGTGGAATATTATTCCAGAGTTCTGCAGCTGACACAGAGGAAAAGAGAAGTCTATACCGTTTAATTATACCTTGTCATACAGATACGTTTACTGGATGAATTAAATGCTGCTGTAGATATAGTAATTTGGTCGTATCTGATGTAACACTAACAATACACTATATAATACTGGGTTTTTTTCTCAGTTTATTTTAAACCTTTTGCAACCATCTTGGATATTATATATAAAATACTCAAACTAAATCTACAGCACCTAGGCTTTATCAAAGACATAGTGAATGATGTCCCATTAGATTTGAGGTATTGGTATTACATAGTATGGTCATTTACAATGCAAAACAATTGTTTAAGGTCATTTAACATCAACTTATCCATTCTGGCAGCCATTTTGGAAAGTGATACTGAATCAAAATTGTCAAAGAGGTTTTCCTTATTTCTAAAAGCAATAGCTTTAGCAGTTTAGAACATACTATTTGGTGAATTTGATGTTATACTACACTCTTACAATAGCTACGGATTATCATACATTCATGTACATGTAGACTATTTTTACATTTACAGCGGCCATTTTGGTGGCCATCTTGGTTTTAAAGTATGTTATTACAATGCAAATGTACTGGTTATGAGTTACTAGTTGTCTAATACATACACTACAATGTTAAACCTATACTTTCATCATATATTTTGGCTGATATTATCCAATTTTAATGCAATTCCAACAATTTGTTCAGTCATTTTGGGGACCATTTTGGGAGCCTTTTGGATTTTAAGTATGTTAACAAAGCAAAAGTACTAGATATAAGTTACTAGTGGTCTAATACATACATTTCATCATTAAAACTATATTTTCATCATACATTAATGATGATATAAATCCCATTTTATGAATTTGACCAATTTGCAGCCCACTTACGGGAACCATTTAGGGGGCCATTTTGGCAGCCATTTTGGATTTGAACTGTTTTAACAAAGCAAAAATACAGGATATGAGGTCTAACACATATCCCATCGGTAAAATTATATTTTCATCATACATTTTGGTTGATATTATGCTATTTTATGGAATTTTTGACCACTTTTGACCATTTTTGGTCATTAATTTGGCGGCCATTTTGGTTTTAAAGTATGTTAACAACGCAAAAATACTAGATATGAGTTTCTAGTGGTCTAACACATACATCCCATTGTTAAAACTATACTCTGATCATACATTTGGTTTTTATATCCCAATATATGGAATTTATACCATTTTTGGGCGCCATTTTGGCGGCACTAATTTGCATAAAAATGACACGTGACACATGTGGTCAATTCAAAATAGTTTTATTGTGATCTTTTGACCCTCAAAACATGGGTCTAGACACCTTATTTGTTCAGTTATCTGCAATATTGGCCGAGATATAGTGAAAAATAGATTTTCGGTAATGACCGGCACTAATTTGCATAAAAATGACACGTGGGACATTTTCGACATTTTTTTTAACATAGCTTATCGTTTTTTACGCATTTTTTCTGATATAGAGACATCGATTAGAAGTATATCTCCGGGGGGTGCAGGAAAACCCTTTCTAACTACTAGACTAGTGGGCTAGTTAACACTTTCCACGCGGCTGTTCGTATTACCACATACACAACAGATTTTTCAGAAACCTTTCCCAAATTTCAAAGTTCATCTCAGGAATTACTGAACCAATACTACGCATGTTTGTACTTAGTTTAATGCATATATCATGGTGATTCCAAATATGGTGGTGAAATTCAATAATTGTGACATTTTTTTGAAACATTTTGTGACATTTTGAAATGTCGTCTGCAGACGCCTGCCGCGTGGAAAGTGTTGAGATAGAAAGGAGAAATAAAACGATAAAATCAGATAGGCCTATAGTTCAAGTTTTCCTAGCCCATCTTTTAAAACGTCGTCTTTCTTCGATGCACCCTGTAAAATTTAAATCATTTCACGTAGTTAAAACATTTATCTCTATTTTCCCATATGAATCTATTTATGGAATGCCTTACAGAGAACCTCGGAAACTTTACCAAAACTAAATAATAATAACAATAATGCAATAATGATATCATGATTACTCATCGTCCCGATATCAAACATACAGACCACAACTGTCATGCTCTTTTCAAATGGAAAGAATGCTCATGGGATACCTTGTTATACCCGTGAGGTACGAATGTATTTTTGAAATCCTTGCAAATCTATCCGACTATAGCGATTGTGCCCACCCCCATGACGGATTACTGTTTATTTTACGTTTCCGAAACTGTGATTACATTATCAAAGCTCCCCCACTCCCGATCAGCATGATCAGTGGGCGTATAGAGGCGATAATCTAATATCGTCAAAAATGTATTACTGTCATCATGGTCATGAAATTATAGTTACGCTATAGACCATGTCACCTCTTGTTGATCAACAATGTTAAGTGCTCGGTTCCATTCCATGCATGGGGGAACATGCACTGACTGCTGTTGTTACTGCTGGTTTGGTTTAGTGTATGGTTTACAATGGACACCCAGTCACACCCTTCAACTGCGCGCATACCGGCAGGCAAGCTTTTGTTTGGTACAGGTGACATCGTCTAAAGTTATAAGTATTGGTAATCTAGTCATCCATCATTTGAATACGAGGTCACAAAAATGACATGGCCGTGCATAGTTCCGACTATGCCCGTGCCATTTAAACCATGCCCATCACTGCAGTCAATACTTGCATACTTGGTGTACAGTTTTCAAGGGATGTCAAATCTCCTGGTTATCATGGTCAACGCACGTCTGGTTGTCTCCCGGCCCGTATAGAAGTAGCAATCCATAAAGAAATGAATGAAGACAGTGATCTCACTTCACAATGCATGATGTAACGCTCGTAAACACTCGTGACGAATTCACTGTTTAAACTATAACTAAAATTACCTGTTATTCATCATTTACACCAAAGATCCGGGAGAAATTACCATATAATATCGTTAAAATCTGTAGCTCATAACTTGCAAATGTTTTTGTCGTTTATAAGACGTTTATGCCGAAGATCCGTTAGGAAATTGGTTGGACAGGTTGGATACGCGTCGGATCCCACAGAGAAGTAGGTCGCTTTCGTCTTTCCTCGATAAAATCTAAACGTCTTTTTGTATGCTTCGTTTCCTATGTCCTGTTCCTTTATGGTCAACTGTTGTTTATATCATGTATATGGTACAAATCGAATCATGTACAGCCAGTTCATTAATAGATAAGAGTGATGAATTGTGTGTATGCTTTTTTTATACTCAAGTTTTGAATGAAAAAAGGCAAAAATGCGAGTAAGGTCGGTGAAGGCAAGGGAACTTGATATATTACATTAATTAATATTGTGGCTAAATTACCTTTATCAATGATCTAAAGGACGTTAAAACTTAAGACGTTCTGGAACGTATTACTATTAAGACTGTTGAAAAGAGGTATAGGCCACATCAACGGCTGATTTATTAAAGGAAAATTTGCAGGAAGAGATGATTGGTGATTAGTGACAAGACGGGTGACTTGCCCTTAAGAGAGGGACACAGCATGTGATTGGGGGCAGGGGCGCAGATCCCGGGGGGACGGGGGGGACACGTCCCCCCCCCCCCCACTTCCTGACACAATATCAAATGTCCCCCCCCCCCCACCCCCACTTTTTGTGGTGATACATGGCGATCTAGTGAAAAATGGCAATGTCCCCCCCACTTTCAAGATTGGATCTGCGCCCCTGATTGGGGGATGAAAGAACAAGTTGGGGGGGGGGGGGGGGGGGGGGGGGGGTAGAAACAAAGCTTTATAGTTGTCTTCAGAAACCCAGTACCCCATAGAGAGTCTGGCTAGTCCCTAGATGTAACCCAGTACTCCATAGAGAATATTGCTAGTCACTAATATCATAAACCAAGTGTTCCGTAGACGCTTGATAGTCCCTTGATGTCTAAAGAAACCCAGTACTCCATATAGAGAGAGTCTTGCTAGTCCCTATTATTGTCATATACCCAGTGTTCCGTAGACCTCTTGATAGTCCCTTGATGTCTATAAAGAAACCCAGTACTCCATACCGGAGTCCCTAGATGTCAACAGAAACCCAGTGCTCCAACTGACTTACTCTAGACGGGTAACATCCAGACTAAACCTCCCTAGAGATGATAATCTGTACTGTGTGTCTGGTACAGAAGTATTACAAGTCCATAGCACTTTCGACAACGGAACTGACAGGAATATTCATGTTGTCCAAAATAAATCCCCAATATTGTATGGAAGTATGAATGTTATTTACGTCTTTATTGAATAACTAGAGGCAATTACTTACATACACTTACTCGCTCGAAACAATATTAACCCAAAACTGTCTTGTCCAATAAAATGTAAGCCGTACATTAGTTTGTACAAAAAAACATAAGCCATTGTGCATAGAACTAGTTCCAAATTTACTTGACCAAAATTATTTGTGATTAATTGTATTGTACACAAACAATTAACCAAATACAATTAGCCTGTACGTACAAAGTCACCAGTATAATTAAGTAATCCCTTGACTTGTATATTATACAATACCTTGTCGCATATATAGTGTTTTCAAATTGCCTTATTAAAAAATAAGCCGCAATATGAATAAGGCCTTAAACCTGACTGCATCTAAATAAAGAAGTACAAAACAGCAAACCGAATATTGTTATGAAAAGCTATGCATTTAAGTTGACTGTCTCCAAAAACAACTACACCTATAATAAATGTAATGTAGTGTTAAACTAACTAAGGCCCTAATTAGTGCAAAAACCAACCAGCATTAAATTGATTAGTGCAAAAAACAACTAACATTAAATTGACAAGTGCAACAAATAACTAGCATTAAATTGACTAGTGCAAAAACAACTAGTCGGGAATTGATTTGACACACATTAACAATTAAAATACAAAATGGAACGAAAATAGTTCTTTTTGGCCTGTAGTCTAGAACAAATTAGTCATAAAATAAGGATGAGATTCAAATGTTAACCATTTGAGATTAAGTTGAGGGCAAAGGGATGCTACGCTAAAACTGAAGACAAGTTATTAGAATGTCGTAGACTAAATTTAAATGTTCCTGCTACAAATGTCGCGTAAAACCAAACTGTCGCCATATTTCATCTTCAATTACCAAGTCATCGTGTCAAATGAATTGCTAAAACATTATTCTCACTATACACTAGATCATTTATTTCGTGATTATTGGCATTAATACGGGATTTACTTGAAAGATTTTAAAGATAAAGATGAGCAGTTCGGTGACATTTATGCACGTGACTATAGACTGGCGACTCTAACCATGTTTAATGTGCAGACTCATGTATCTTGTTTTAAAACCGTCCTACAAGTCATCAGTGAGTCACTTTATTGTAAAATGGTGTATAAACCATGTGCAACAAGTCCTCATGCGTCCGGGTATCAGATGTCTTCTTTATAAAATGTGTAAATCCGTATGAAATATTACACTAATTGAATTATACAATGGCGGCCAATTTCTGAAGAAAAAAATGTCTAGTTGTAAAGAAAACGAATTCGGATTTTTTTTATTGGGAAAATATTCCAAGCCGTTGCGTGAAGATCTCAGACATCCAGGGCTGTTAACAATTCTCGTTGAAATCGGAAAGGCCATAAAATGACAACAACAAAAGAACACACCAAACGATGAACTTACGATGCATCGACTATGAGTTATACGGTATAGGGTCTAGCTGTTTTTAAGCTTATTAGACGTTGGAGATAGGAGTCACCCAGCAGCCCCAAGTCTTTAGACAGTCCTAGCATTCTTTTCAATCCTATGGTAGCACCATTATACTGACCATAGAAGTAATGCCATGTTCTTACCATCTGACTCTTCATTAAAGGTGCGCTCCAATCAAATGTTAATATTTCATTTCTTTATTCGAGCTGCAATACCGAGGGCCTGGCCATAATTGCCCTTGCGTTTTCGTACCATGATTGGGCACTGTGTAGTATATAGTGGTGGGAGGCGTGTTAGATAGACCCGAAATACTGTTTGTTGATTTGAAGAGAAGAGTGAAATAATGAAAAAAAATCGAATGAACACCCATGATAATCAAACATGACAGCTTATTGTTCTTATTTTCCTTATTTTCCTTCAATGTGTTAATAGTGATACAGGATGAACGTCATTAGGGCTATAATTCAAATTTCATTATAAAAGAAGTTTTCGAAAAAGAAAATTAATGCTCCTTTTCAGAACATGTACTTTCAATCCTGAAACGGAGTTTGTGATGAAATGTATGTATGTTGACATCCACCAAGTTATAATATTCCTATTTGTTCAAAATGTACACACGTTGAGTTTGATTGGCATCCCCAGTCGATGATAGCAGTGAAGAATTTGCGAATGTGGATGAAAAATGACGCAAGAAAGTTTAAAAAAGTGTTCTTTAAGAATATTTGTATCCTATAAAATGATGTTAAATAATATGCAGCAACATTTTTGGATTTATACGTCAATCACAATTTGATGTAACACAAAAGAAATTGCTATAATTGCTAATATCACCAACGTCCATAATCATGATAATACTGAATGATTGTTGCGGAATGCACCGTAGGCCTATCGGTTGTTCCCTCGGTCAACTATTCTCCTGGTTCTTCCGGGAATCTCTCCCCCGGGTCACACACTTAACATACCACTACAGAAGTAGAATGATATGGTACAACAAATGTAAACATAGAAAGGACTCGTAAAACATGTCCAAGTGAAAGTTCATTTGAAGTGGTATAACAATACACCCAAAAACAACAATTGTAGAAGGCGCATAGATATGCCTACACAGATATGTATCAATCCTCAGGTTTACCGTCACATCAAGTTGTTCACCCTATTTAATTGTTACTTCCTTCTGCCTAGGAATAACTTGAATTAAACTCTACAAAATCCTCAATATGTACTTTTGAATTGTTTAGTACCTTTTCTCCAAATTCCTCACTTCTCTGGACAATCTGTGCCTAAACCGCACGACCGCCCTTCCCTAACGACGCACGTGACTCTGCTTTTGACGTTACACTATGGAACGCCGTTTGTAAACATTTGAACAATCATAACTTGTGTGTGTATATGTAACATTTGTGTGTATATTATTGGTTGTGCACACACAAATTATGATTGTTCAAAGATTTACAAACGGCGTACCATGGAACGCCGTTTGTAAACATTTGAACTTTCAAAGATTTACAAACGGCGTACCATGGTACGCCGTTTGTAAACATTTGAACAATCATTGTTCAAAGATTTACAAACGGCGTACCATGGAACGCCGTTTGTAAATATATGAACTTTCAAAGATTTACAAACGGCGTACCATGGTACGCCGTTTGTAAATCTTTGAACAATCATTGTTCAAAGATTTACAAACGGCGTTTGGAGAAAAGGCACTGTTACTATATAGTATTAAATGTAATTGGATGACCAGTTATGCAAGCTCAGCTATACAGGACCCTAAACAGGTTAAAGGCAGTGTTGGAGCAAGTCTGACTCGGACTCAATGGATGAGTCCTAGTATGGACTCATACTCATACCCATTGGACTCGGACTCAAGCCTTGTGGACTCGGACTCGAACCCGAGTCCGTCGGACTCGAACCCGAGTCCAGTCAAACATGGCAAATTTCAACTTTTAATATATAAGTCCAAATACTGAATAACTTGGAAATAAAAGTGTCTCAATTAGGTCATTATAATACACGTCAACTGTCCACAATATACTGCCCTCACATGTATAGCAGTATCTTGTACAATCATGTGTAACTTAGGCCTAAAAAAAGAGGCTTGTTTGAAATTTGCCATGTTTGACTGGACTCGGGTTCGAGTCCGACGGACTCGGGTTCGAGTCCGAGTCCACAAGGCTTGAGTCCGAGTCCAATGGGTATGAGTATGAGTCCATACTAGGACTCATCCATTGAGTCCGAGTCAGACTTGCTCCAACACTGCCTTTAACCTGTTTAGGGTCCTGTATAGCTGAGCTTGCATAACTGGTCATCCAATTACATTTAATACTATATAGTAACAGTGCCTTTTCTCCAAACGCCGTTTGTAAATCTTTGAACAATGATTGTTCAAAGATTTACAAACGGCGTACCATGGTACGCCGTTTGTAAATCTTTGAAAGTTCAAATGTTTACAAACGGCGTACCATGGTACGCCGTTTGTAAATCTTTGAAAGTTCAAATGTTTACAAACGGCGTACCATGGTACGCCGTTTGTAAATCTTTGAAAGTTCAAATGTTTACAAACGGCGTTCCATGGTACGCCGTTTGTAAATCTTTGAACAATCATAATTTGTGTGTGCACAACCAATAATATACACACAAATGTTACATATACACACACAAGTTATGATTGTTCAAATGTTTACAAACGGCGTTCCATATTACACCCAACATGCCCACGACGAGCTCTTTGTTGCTATAAGTGCAATGTTAATTACTTTTCTCATCGTTTTTTACAGAAAGTTTTTTACATACAACTTTCTTAAATCTTTCAACAATACACCGTATTAACAGTGAATTATGGACTGGGGGAGGGGGAAAAACTCCCCTTCGGAGCTCTACCAAGCCCATGAACCCGAGAATAATGAATTGCCAAATTTCATGATCACTTTGGCCAGATGACCATCAAGCATCCAGTTTTGCCAGGCGATGATTCACTTAGAGTAATCTGATAATGACTTGGACACTAATCTTGTGTCAGGAACACCAAATGCTATGTCATACAATGTAATTATTCTGCACATCAACGACCTTTCTTGTCCTTTTAATTTACATCGAAAAAGACTGATGGATGTGCCAGTTCTGACCATGTTAAGTGATGTCATGAATGCTATTTTATACGTGTATAGTGCCGAATGGTGCCGAACAATAACCTTTCAGTTTCAGATGGCATTAGAGGACTGATGGATACATGGCAGATCTTGTAAATGAACCGTCTTATTGTACGCAATTTTTATTCTGCACAACAACCTAGATTACTAGATTGATGAATAGATTATCTGACCGTCCAAACCATATGTCCAGCAGCGAGGAGGGCTTGCCTACAATCTGTGCAATGACAACATCCAAGGTTAGAAACAACACAATAAAATATAATTAAAATTA
Source organism: Ophiura sarsii (assembly GCA_035610835.1). NCBI lineage: Eukaryota > Metazoa > Echinodermata > Ophiuroidea > Amphilepidida > Ophiuridae > Ophiura > Ophiura sarsii. Next base: position 8,889,030 of record CM069459.1, on the reverse strand, counting down.
AATCTATTGTGCTGTTTCTTTTGCCTTTCAAAAGTCCCATCCTTGGATGTTGCATTGCACACCTTTTCAGCCATTTCAATATTATACATTGTTAGTGTAGTGCTGTTGAATCCATTGGACACATCCTTGGTGTCCCTTGCTTGTACGGTTGGAACTGATTTATTTTCAGCTACACAGTATAGTATCGTCAGAAGGTCTATAACCAAAGACATACGGTACATATATAACCTTACATGTCCTTTCTGATGACTTGAATAGAGGTTGATGAATGACTCCATAGATTGTATTTAACACCTACCTATGTCTCATGTACCATACAGGACCAGTGTCAGTTCTGGCCATGTTCTGTCATGAATGCTTTGTCATACGTATCTGCATACAAATAACCTTACTTGTCTGTTTCAATGACTTCAATGAAGACTGATGGACATGATGGATGTGTACCAAAGAAGATGTTAAGGTCTTCCCACAAGGCATTGCGCGAACGCCAGCCAACTAAAGCTTTTTCACGCGATGCATTTGTCGAGCTCTTACGTTTTAGAAATAAGAAAAAGGAACACTGATAACTAATCTATTCATTGATGTAAACTAGTACCCAAGACTAAGAGCTCCAACGATGAACGCGCTATGAAGCCATGATTGTGTGCATATGTCCATGGGAACCGACACAAATTGGAGACCAGAATTAGGGCGTTTTTCAAAAACGCAATGCATTGTGGTGATGTCTTTAAAATCTTCTTGGGATGTGTATATACATATTGTGTGTAAAACCTATGATGTGTCACATGCTATTTTACAAGACCAATGCCAATTCTTGGTAAACTTCTTGTTGTATATAACAACACATTGTGACACAGCACAATAGAATAGCCATCATTCCCGCCAATTCAAAAGCTATTTTCATTGATTTTGGGACTACCTTATTTAGTCATTTGTTCGAATCTCACTGCATGGCGTAGCTGATTATCATACCCCACGTACGTGAATTGACACCATTGCCTTTCTACGGATTCATCTTCACTGACTATCGGTTGCCTTTTAGATGTTTATAAGCCTAATTAATAATGTTACATTGTCAAATATCATCAGGTTCTCGACATAGTGTTGTATCGTCTGTAACATGGCGGTTATCCATGTAATTTAATTAGCAGCCATCTTGTTGGGAACACTGAACTGTTTTCAGTAGGATTTTATAGAAAGAAGATACACCTGTTTCATGATTTATTTGATAGGAAATGTGATGCACCAACTCTTTTGAATGTACAATAGGCCGGGTGCGAATCATTTTTGTTGTCCGTTCCGCCTGGCTACACATACAGTTTCCATTTTTTAAGATGTTCTTATCATGTGGTGTCAAACAATAGCACTCAGGTCACCGAAATTGATACTCATTATCTTTGTTTAGAATGCTAACCGTTTGTGCTAACAATAACGTGTTTTTTCGTCACAAATGTTATGACAGCAGGTTCGATAATTGTTTTGGCACATTTCCCGCCAGTTTACTAAGCCTGATGTACATTATACACAATTATGTTGCCAGAAAAGACCCATATACTTACTTACATTTAGGCGTATACATACCAATTATGGTATAGTAAAGTGTCCATTGCCAACAAATTGTTACCAAGAACAACTTTACCAGAAATCCTGCTTGACATATCAAAATATTAGCACAGGAAACAGCAAATTCATGTCGTTTTTACAAGAATAAAGTTCGTTGATATGTCAACAAAGTTTACATTAATACAACGCCTAAATAAAAAATACCTCAAAATTATATCGTCTGCGCAACGAAGTCGGATAAAGTTCGCCTCGTAAATCACTTCACCAATTATTACAACTTGCCACCGGTATTTGAATACAAATTAAGAATTAAGATGTCAAAATGTGCACGTGGGGATATGCTTCAATCGGAATCTTTGGAAGAAATGTATATGCTAAATATTCCTTATTTCCTATGCTTTAGTAATTCAAACAAAGTTATTCTAAACAAGTGGCATAAATCAAAATATCGACACAGGAAATTTAAAGAATTTACACACAAAAAAGGTTCGTTCGAAGATATTCAACAAAGTTTACATTTAAAACACCTGCGTAAAATGCTTACAAAATATCGTCTGCTAAAAAAAGTCGGATAAAATTCGGCTCGTATATCACTCCGCCATTCGCTTACAGGTATTTTAATACAAATTATGAATTTAGATGTCAAAATGTGCGCTTGGGGATATGCTTAAATCGGATATTCCAAATCGAGTGCCCAATAAATGAACAAAATCATTCTTTACCAACAATCATCCCGTTTATCCATCTAAAGTTCCTTGATATATCCAACAAAGTTTCAGTACAACATCTGCGTTAAATACCCCACAAAAATGTCGTCTGTTTAATAAAGTCGGATTAAGTTCGCCTCTCGTATATCACTCCGCCAACGTTGACTTGCCACCAGTATTTGTATACAAATTAACAACATGAAGTTGTAAAAAATGTGCACGTAACGCACGTTACGAGGAGATATGCTACAATCGGATAATTGTATGTATGTTAAATATTCTTAACCGCATACTCTAAATAATATTAATAATAATATGATTCAGAAATCACGTCGTTTATCTTTCAAAATAAATCGTTGATACGTCAACAAACGAGGTTCACTAAGTACCTCACAATTGTCGTCTGCTTAAATTGTTCGCCTCGTAATGTCGTACATCACTTCACCAATTAAGAGTTGCCACCGGTATTTCAATACAAATTTACGATTACGATATACCTCAAGCGGATCATTTTGAAAGAAATTTGCGTTCAATATATCTTTATTTTTGATAATCCATTGAAATGTATTAAACTAAGTTCATATGCCTGGGCGCCATTTATACTATTCTAATCAACATCAAATTGAATCAATATTTACAATTCTTAAACAGCTAAGAAAGTTTAAGCAATCTCATTGGTTCTCAGAGAAATCGGCGACATCTAGATGAGACAACTTAACACGGGGAGGTGGGGCTTACTTTTTAACAGTGCGCCCAACCTTCACAATGCGTGGTTTGCTCCATAACGCGCACTTCTGCAGTGCGTCTTAGCGCTTTTCATGCGTTTATGCCGGCGCTGCGACGCTTACGCATGGTTTACTCATGCTCATCGCATGTGATTGGATGGAATGTTTGTGGGCTATTCGATCCTAGCAGGGGTAAAAGTTGTTAAATGTGGACAATAAAATGTACTTATTTCTTTGATAAATGTCTAAAGTATGATTGTTTAAGAATGAGAATAAAGGTATTGTTTTTAGACCGTACCCGTGTTATATTGTCTGACATAAATGCGTTCGATAGTATTATTTTTTGCGTAGAACAACTCCGCCTACTAAATTAGTAGCTACATGTATAGTGCGCGGTTCACAAAAAGTTCACTGTACGCTATACAGAGTCGACTGGCGCATTTGTTATTTTATTATGTATTATGTTTAAACAAATTGGCTTTATTACGTAAAAGTTCAAATCGGATTAAAATACCAACCTGTCAGCCAACTACTTTCGTGGTCTAATCATGGTTAGAGTATAAGTCCCATAAGTGAAAGGTTCGAATCCCGTTGTGGCAGATTTTGTGCACCCACTTTGTTTGATATATTTTCGAAGTTGAAAAATGTGTAAGTCCAAGTTATCTGCATTATTACCAATGATTACATAGCAGAAAGTGATTGGATCAAACGAAAGTGATTATAATTGAAAATCGCTGCCCGGCGATGGAACGAGTGTGCGATATGCTCTCTTAAATCAAAAGATTGAAAATGTCCGTCTTTTACAGATTGACTTTTTTCTCAATCTATTAGATTGGATTAAGATTGAAAACATGATAAAAACTCGTGACAATGAGTAGCTTTGAGTCAATCTGGAAACAGATTAATACATATTACTGCACTCTACACGTGTGTTTGTACCGTCAATCTCGACTAAAGTGTCAATCTAGAAAAAGATTGAATTCAACACACGCGCAGGCAAAACTACCTTCACCCAATAGAATTTGGGGAGCTGCACTGAAAAATGGTGGATGTTACAATCTAAGTGCGGATAGGTGTGCGCCTGAATTGGCAGCACCTAGTTGATGCGATCTGATTCTGATGATTCGCCAGTTGCAGCGAAATTACAGCGTTTTGATCAATCTTGGAAAGGCGCTATATAAATCCCGATTATTATTATTATTATTATTATTAGGTAGGTCATATTGGTTTCGAAACACTTTGGATTGTATATGTAATATATACATTTCAATAAATGATTCGATCTGCAACATAAACTATTTCATAATTAAATGGCAAGAACATTAATTCACAAACACATGAACAATGTTTGGGAGAATGTGAATAAAAAAGCCCAATGATATTGTTCTTCCAATTGCCAGTCATTTATTCATTTGTACGAAAATATCAATATTTAGGCTTGAAAATATCAATCTTTTACTACAGATTGAAAACTTTTCAATCGAAAAACGATTGAAACTTTCAATCCAATAAATTGAATAGTTCAATCTAAATTCTAGATTGAACATATCAATCTAATAGATTGATACCTTCAATCTTTTCCAGATTGAAACCTTCCAATCCAAAAAAGATTGAACGTCAAACTTAAAAGTTTGTTCCCTCACGGCAATCTGTGAAAGATTAAAAAAGTCAATCTTTTAGATTGAATTTTCAATCTTTGGAATTAAGAGAGTGGTATATATGAACGCCCTGTGCGACGACAGGCTTATTTCACAAATGTGTCGCAGCATATCCATTGTTATAGTTGAGTCAGTATGTGGAACTCTTTCGATGTGACATAACATATGTGTGATATCTAACAAGATTTCCTTCATACAACAACTGCCCGTTAAGGGAAGTGTCAACCCTATTATTTTGATGATCAACTTTTGCTTCTAAGTTTGAGAATATTAGTACATACAAGTATACATTTTTAGAAAGGAAATTTGATAAGGAGGCCGATGGTGATATCAATGAGATACCAAATAAACTAAATTTTGAGAAATGAACCAAAAAGCCATTTTTTTACCCCAAATTTTTCAGACAGCATAACTATAAAATAAAAAATGGTAATTTGTTCTAATATACGTTTTTGTAAACAAAACAATTTTGTCTTGGAGGCTATTTTTTCTTTTTCCAAAATAAAGCTTGGTTTTGGAAATATTGCTAAAAACATCGGAAAAGTGTAAAAGTCGTGTTTTTTTGCGTACATTTCGCTAGAAATGGATGCATATCTCGAGTTTAAAATCCATAATCGAAAAAATAAAAAATTGCCTCCTAGCGCTGAAAGTCCTCTACACAATGGTAGTAAAAGCTTACCTGATAGTTTGATATATTTTTAGTTATGTTGTCTGAAAATTCGTAAAATTCCTTCAAATTTGAACTTCTAGAAAACATCGATTTAGTAAAAATATTGACATTTTCCACCATTTAAAGCTAACTGTTCACGGAACACACGGGCGTGTGACCTAAAAAGCGAGTATACTATTATGAACAATCATAATAAACTATCAGATTCAATTTATATTGTCACAATGTGAAGAAATTGGAAGAAAACTGAAATTTAAATGATCGTAAGATTGGCCTTTGTTTACATTTTAGACATTGTTTTGCGCTCTTTTGTTTTTCGCGTCTACGTCGCGGATATTAAGCGGCGCGTCTAGTATTACGCGCGGAGAAGTTTCAGCGCGCGACGCAATGATCGAACAGCTGTCGCAGCATTTGAAAAGCGCGGAACTCCGCTTAAATTCCCGCCAAATAACTATGCGCCTTTTCCTGACTCAAATTTACCAAAACAACACTTAAAATCACCCAAAAGAACGGGAAATAATAGCTTCCGATTAGTTACATATGATGGTAATGATAGAATACATATAAAAGTATTAAATAATAGAGAAATATGAAATTCAATTTTTGAAACAAGTGCCGGGTTCCTTAAAAGATGTTTCATATGGGATACTTGGTATGGTTAATGACTGGCTAATGAGTGTTATACCAAACGTATTAATTACACGAGCTTTAAAGTTTTGAAACAAACACAGTTTTAATAAGTATTCAGTTCATAATTAGATTCCCAACCGTGTATTGAAATTGGAAAATCAAAGTTTTCATATGAATCAAAACTACGGTTGATATTTTGTTATTTATTCAATTATTATGATAATGTCAGTAATAACAAATTCCGATTAAGACCTAAATGTTGAAATAATATGTTAAAAATATGTTGAAAGTGTATCTATGATGTTACATACAACATGGGGACCTTTGTTGTATTTGAATGATGTCAATTTTATTTTCACATACGAATGTCAAAGGTCAATTTGATTTTGTTTTCTTTTCGTTGGATATAATTACCTATTTTGTTAACTCGTAAAAAAAATTCCTTCAGATTTATAATTGGTAGTGCTACAATCATGTGGTTATCCTACCTCACAGATGAATACCTCTTGGACCTATCTAGTGTCGGACGATCTTAACTCCTCACAAAAAGTATCGAGACAATTAAAAATGAGCCAATAATTAACGGCCCGAAAGGGTATGGATTAATATAAGCCAGTGCATAATTTTGTTCAGCGTATTTTGACACCTTGATTATTGAGATGCGATGATGCGGAGCGGAGTTATTGTCATTTCAATGGTCATAGGTTCAATTTCAAAAGTGACAATCATCCTTACAGAGAATGATAAGGTTTATGCTTGTGTACAAAAATGGCTCTATCATGTATAGGGATGATCACTTTTAAAACTGGACCAACGACCATTGAAATAACAATAACTCAACTCCGCAACTTCGTATATATCTCAACAATCAAGGTGTCAAAGTATGCAGAACAAAATTATGCACGAGTTATTTGCTTCGATTAATCTATACCCTTTCAGGCCGTTAATTATTGGCTCATTTGTTAAGTGTCTCGATACTTTTTGTGATGGGTACATTTGGGATACTCGTGACTCGTCAGTAGTAGTGTAGTATGTACCCACCGGTTTTGTGAGGATTTTGAGGATATACTATTTTGGGTACATATATAGATAGTTTCATATCGGCCTATATTGTTACTTGTTTGCAGTTCTGGTGATTATTTTTGCTTACCATGATTTCTTTCCGTTTCATTTTCAGCATTGAAGGAAACAGCATTCGTGTACGCCTTGTCTTCGGCTGGCCTTACACACGCTATTGCACAATCTTGCAGCAGCGGAGAGCTAGACAGATGCTCATGCGATCCCAATTCATTTGAAATTACAGACTTAAACAAAGATTCATGGAATTGGGGCGGATGTGGGGACAATTTAAAATACAGTGTGAACTTTGTTAAAGAATTTTTAAAAGCTAAGAAAGGAGGAGAATTAAGAAACCAGGATTACAGAGCCAAAGTCGACAGTCACAATACCTTATTAGGAACAAGGGTAAGTACTATAGTATAATCTTATTGTACTCTCGTAATTGGCTATTCCATTGGAAATTCATACACTCCCCATAGACAACATCACCTTAGCTTGTCTTCCACACAGGCGTGTAGATTTCAAAATGGAGTCACCCGTGAAATTCACAGTTGATGATTACGGTCATGTCTTCCACAGGGGGTGTGTGGATTTCAAATGGAATAGCCAAATGAAGGAGAGTAATAAATCCACAATCAGAAGTTTCATGAAAGACAACTCTTTTGATCGGAGTCCAATTTGTTTTATTTATTTTTTAAGTTTGTATTTTGGCCAATTTGTTTTAAGTTTGTATTTTGGCAAATTTCTTTTATTTTTAATTTTTAAAGTTTATATTTTGGCCAATTTCTTTTTACATTTTTTTTTATTAAATAACCTTCAGAACCAAAATACACTGCGAAATTGAGACCGATCTATTATTTAAAATTAGTTCAGAAGTTCCTAAATAAGGGTGGAAATTTGACAACATTTTGAATAACTCGCGGTCTTGTAGGTATTGTTTAGTTACGGTCTTACTACTCTTAGAGACTTCGTCAGAACCTTCAGGTGTGAATGCACTACATATTAAATGTTATCATTGAGGTTAAATTACACCTATATTAAATGTAGCCTATAATGGCCAGGAAACTATAAATCAGATTTGTCAAACTTGGGAAGTTCTTGCCATACTCAATTGGGGGAATCCTTGGGTATCCTTTTCTTTCCATTGACCCTTTCCGCCTTAGGTTAGGAAAGGTAGTTTGATCATGTGTTCCCCATGCAATAAAGCTTACCGCTGGGCAACAGGTACGTGTTACTGCCTATGTCTTATTATATACCGGTTTAGCTAAACAAGTTTAATCATGTTAATAGCGGTAAAATAAACCAGTTCATACGCGGTGAGATCAACCCGTATTTTTCTGTTTCCCGCCCCTTTCCCAGACGGTGTATCGGTTACCGTGGTAACAGATTTTGTCACAGACGTGAACGAGAATTTGCCACAAATCAAGCATGTCCGTTAGCCTTTCTAGTCTTTGCCCCCCAAAATTGGGACCTGTTTTAGTCCCTTTAGCCTATCGGTGGTATTAACAGAGTGTTTCGGGGATCTACTCATCACTCAGTGTGGCTGACATACCGCCGCGGGTACCGCGTTGCGGAGTAACTAGTCACCGCCATAAAGCTGTATTTCAGCGTACACACAACTGCCATGCGTAACGATTGCTCTTTCTTTTCTGTAAAAATTTCAAAGCTAATTTAGAGAATGTTTGAAGATAATGTTTGAAGATAATGTCAAAGGAATCCCAGCGAGAATTCTGAGGGTTTTGCAGCAAAATTGTTGTCTGAAAATAATTGTCATATTATACATGTTATAGGCATGATTCATGTTGTTCTTGTTCGTCTGTTCGAATATTTACTATTTGATTAGCACTAGACTCGTGCCTCCCAAATAGTCCGAAACTGCTATCCTCTGAACCTTGGGAGCAGAGACCCTGCTTTTGTTCTACCTTCGGTCGCAGCTTCACTCATGAAGATAAGTGCATGCCACATGTCTTAACTGTGCAAATCCCATTGGAACGGTGAAAAAAGGGGTCAACTTACAAACTTGTCACATTTTTCTTATTTTCAGTCGATTACTTTCATTGTTCTGAAGATGAACAAGATTAAAATACACTTTATAGGAACAACAACGATTTCATGGTTCAATGCACACATCATGATCAAAGGAACGTTTCAATCCGTGTACAATTATTTTTGATTCATCCTGTATAGATAAAATGTTAAACAGTATTCAATACGAATACATTGAATATTCTAACAACTCAATCAAAAGCTATTAGTATTATATTTGGTGCAGCTTGGATACACACCAGATATTGCAGATCATTTCGATGACTTGGCTGATTGAGTGATTAGATGGTGCTGTTTCAATAAAGAATTGTTACAATATCAACTTTAACCCCCCCCCCCGTCCCCCTCCCCCGTCCCCCTCCCCCGTCCCCCTCCCCCGTCCCCCTCCCCCTGAGTACTACAAAATACTACTTGTAAGCTTATCTGAAAGCGCATGTGCGGACGGTTTTCGATGACGTAATCAACCGAGCCTATTATGTAGAGAGCGCGGATACTGCAGGGACGACGGGCCGATGTCCGGAGGGTCTCCGGATCGATTCCCGGCTGGTCCGCGACGATCCAGTTGGTGTTTTCTCTTCCAAAATTGTGATCCCGGTTAAAAACCCTAAACCGGGGTTAGGGTTAAAATGATTAAAGAAAATCTTTGCAAATATATCTGTTTACATTCAGGACCTACAATCATAGAAAAAAATGTGTTCGAACACTGACCCTAATTGCCATGCTGTTTGTAAAGGGTTCAACAAAAGAAAGTATACACTTTGTTTATGTCATTTTGAGTAACATTCAATTTTTGTTTTGACCAAACAGGCTAGATAGGCATTTAGATGAATCTTTTAGGCATCATTTGATACCAAATTTGCCCCCTAACAACAAAGATAAACCATGATTAGCAACATTTAAAGAAAATTGGTCACTTTTCAAAAGTCACATTTTCAACGCACGCAAGCCGCGAGAAAATGCTGTGCGTGGCAATTTGAATGGCCGGGAATGAAATGGATATTGATCACACAGTGTGGGGATGCGTTGGGCTGTGCCTGAGTGAGCGGGCTATTTGATTATGGACAGGTAACATGTGGTCTTTTCTTCCCGCGTAGTGTATTGAAAATGTGACTTTTGAAATGTGACTAATTTTTTTTAAATGGTGCTAATCATGGTTTATCTTTGTTATTAGGGGGCAAATTTGGTATCAAATTATGCCTAAAAGATTCATCTAAATGCCTATCTAGCCTGTTTGGTCAAAACAAAATTTAAATGTTACTCAAAATGACATAAACAAAGTGTATACTTTCTTTTGTTGAACCCTTTACCATAACCATGATAACACGCACGATATTTGAGTCAGGTGAAAATCGAAACTTGTTTATGGTAGCCTGAAGTATCTCCTTCCTCATACCGTCCTCTCCCTTCCCCACTGATCAATGTTGCGAGGCCCTGTGGTAATGGTGGGCAAATTGTGGGATTCAACATTGATCAGGGGGATCAACATTGTATATGATCATGATGATAATGTCTTTCCCTTGGAGAAGAATTCTTACTTTAACAAATTGTTAAATCTCAATTTTCATTAAGTGATTGTGGTTAACCAACTATATAAATATTTGAATTAATCGTAGAAGAGGGAAATACAATTAAAAATTCTGGGCGTTCGGAAGCTATTAGTTGTTTAGAAAGCAAAATGTATGCGGTATTTTAAATCAATAATAAAATAGAAAAACAACATTGCAGTCCGAGTTTAATGCCTGCAATATAATGGGGAACATATTTCTTATTTACTCGGTTAAATGTCAGTCTTTATCTGTTTTGATAAAGCATGACATTACAAAAATTCGACGAAACCTGTTTTTCACTTTCAGCGTGTTTCAATTGATATACCTCACATCAAACTTGAGAACTAGGCCTACCACTTAAAGGGACACAGAGTAGTGTTGAAGATTTTTTTTTTAAATTAATTTACTTCAGAATTGCAGATGAACGTTAAAAATTACCATTGGCATGATTAGTGTTGTTTCTACTCACAAAAACACAACAAAACTTGAATAAAACAATACCATCGCTATTTATTGAACCTTTTCTTAAAAACGCCCTCTATGTAAATATGGTTCGCGTTATGTATCACGTGCTGGGGGGCACTGTCTGACGTAAAATGCTGATCGCGGCTCGATCAGCATTTTTGAATCGACGTTTTGTTGTACAAAGAGGGCTGATTTTTCTTAATCCTAGGTGTAAGTTCATACATGTAATACAATTGTAAAAATATATCACAGTTGTTATCATAATTGAGGGCGCAGGCCTCCAACACATTTCTTAGTGCCCCTTTAACATGTTTAAGAAAGTATGATACAAATCACTCAGCAGACCAATTTCCTCACACCAAGTACTGTATTGCCTCATAAAACATCACCAACAATTTGATAGTTAGTCCTATTACTTTTGTAGTGAAAATCATAAGAGGACACAACAAATTACATGCATATCATTCAAATTAAGCTTTGTGACGAACATCGTCACTGAGTTTCAAAAGATGTAATTTCATTACGCTACAAGTCCCGCTTAGCAGCGCTATAAATTGTTGCCCTTAAAACCGGCAACAAATTTAAATATTCGCCTTCCATCAAAGCTGGTTGCTATAAATGACATAATTCTCGTGTGCAACCAACCGGCTGTATTGCAATGCCCATTGAGTAGTTTAAACGCTTGAGCATGGATGTAATTTGCAACATAATGGAAACTCACCCATGCAGTTAGCAAGAAGTACTGCTCGAATTTAAATATACAACCAGGTATTCCTCTCATAGTAATTGATAACAATAGGTTTACTAGACCGAATTAATAGCGCTCCTAAGCGGGCAATTTATGTCATGTGGAATCTACCATTTTCACAAAAGTGTCCATAGAATGGCGCGATCAGTTATCGGGCTATGGTGATAGATGTGTACCGGACTTCCACGCGGGCGACCCAGATTCGACCCCTCCCAAGAAATGATGAACGCATAATGCAACACAATACGAACATATCACAAAATAATATATGAAATATTTAAGCAATTTAAAAGAACATTTTTTAGGAGTTTCTATGCAAACTGATGTGATGAACAACGCGCCTTTTATATCTAAAAGCAATAGCAGCAGTTTAGAACATTTTTTGGTGAATGTGATGTAATATACACTCTTACAATATCTATTTTGGATTATCATTCACTCATGTAGACTATTTTTACATTTACAGCGGCCATTTTGGTGGCCATCTTGGATTTAAAGTATGTTATTACAGTGCAAATATACTGGATATGAGTTACTAGTGGTCTAATACATAACAAAATATGAGTTATGATATGATTGAGTTACTAGTGGTCTAATACATAACAAAATAGTTATTGACTATGTTAATATATGCTTCGCAACACGCGAGAGTAATTTGTAATATTTACTCACATGCATTATATCACTTTATTATATGAATGGTGCTTACATGTATTTTATTTTTGTTTATTATGTATCGTTACTTTGATTATACCATAATGTTTGGTGAATGTCAATAAAATATTCTATTCTATTCATAACATCCCAATGTTAAACCATACTTTCATTATACATTTTGATTGATATTATCCCATTTTATGGAATTCCAACAATTTGTTCAGTCATTGGGAACCATTTTGGAGTGCCGTTTTGGATTTTTAAGTATGTAAACAAAGCAAAAATACTAGATACGATGAGTTACTAGTGGTCTAATACATACATCCTATCATTAAAACTATATTTTCATCATACATTTCGGTTGATATTATGCTATTTTAAGAAATTTTGACCATTTTTGGCCATTAATTTGGCGGCCATGTTGACAAAGCGAAAATACTAGATACGAGTTTCTAGTGGTCTTACACATACATCCCATTGTTAAAACTATACTATGATCATACATGTTGGTTTAAATAGACCCTATGCCAATTTATGGAATGTTACCATTTTTGGCGGCCATTTTGGCGGCCATTTTGGCGGCCATCTTAGATTTAGGTGTGTTAACAAAGCAGAAGTTCTGGATATGAGTGTCTAGTGGTCTAATACATACATCCCATTATTAAAACTATACTTTCACCTTACAATTTGATTGCTATGACATTTTATGAGATTGACCAGTTTAGGCGGCCTTTTTGGACGCCATCTTGAATAACCCCTTAGCATACCAAAATAATTTTTGGTAACATCCTGAATATGTTTTAGGATCATGAAAGTAGGTCAAAAAAGTTAGTTTGAGGGAGTCCTGGGGGTGCACGGTAACCCTCTGTTCTGTATACCCGACTATTTGTCTATTTGTGATGCTGCATAGATATCCCGCAGTATTTCCAAGTATAACTGGAAGTCGTAGAATTTCAACACAGAATGGAGTCTTTACGAAATCACTATTATTGTTACCAAACGGATATTTTCAGTTTACTGTAGACACGACAAAAGTGTGGCAATATTTGTCGTCATGGATTCTCACGCACGAATTTTGTCAACAATATAATACTATACAAGCGTGCTACGTCACGTTGTGTTTTGTGATCGAAATGGAACGATGTATACGTGGTGAAGGATGTATACACACTCAGTCAGTGGCGTAAAAACTATAAGGTCTTCATTTTTTTTTGGGGGGGGGGGGGAGGGGCTAGCATGAGGGGGGGTCTGTGATCAGGGGGGGCATATCCGACTAATATTTGTTAATATATATAGAGTTTGTCATTTCATTTGGGGGCATCGCGGGAAGAGAAACAGCCTTCTACATGGGGGAAATGAAATGCCTCTCCCCCAGTTACGCCCCTCTAAATTCAAAAAGTTAAGTAGCTTGATTTATCCTAATCATCCTAAGTTTAATAACCACAACTGTGTTTCTTTCTGTTGTAACTGTTATTTATAGTTGTGGTTGTTCAAATCATTAATTCACTTTAATTAAATTTGAAGGGTAAAAGAAGTTCGTAACACTAAAGTGACCCCATGCTTTGTTTTATTTGACAAGTATTTAAGGACTTCTAAATAGCTAATGAAGTGGTATTTGGTGAATTAACAGTGGCTTACATTTTATTTTCACATTAGAGAGTAGTATTAAGGGACTATATCATTTTTAAGAGAGTTTGTTAGAAATTGCATCCCCAATATGAAAAAGAAGTCTAAGCCACTGCTAATTACCCATGACCACGTATTTACCTATTTAAATGTCCCTCAAGTTTATCCTCGAAACTAGCTCATATAGAAACAAAGCGCGGGGTCGCTCATGCGTGACGATCCATTTTTACTCTTCAAATTTAATCAAAATGAAGAATTATTAATGATTTGAACAACCATATAATACAACAACAGTTTGTTATAGAAAGGCACCAAAGATATTAGCAGACAAGAGATTAAGAGAATGTATTAGCTTCTTTCAAACACACACCCCTTTGCACTTTACCAAAAGGGTACACAATGGAGGGTAACTTCAGTTAAATAAGTCCGATGTTCATGATCTAAAATTCTAATGAAAGGGTACAGTATTTTAAATATGATGAAAAAACAACGGATCTAATCTCAATGATTTGGATTATCATTTTGGGAAAGCCTGTATCCCATAGGAAACCAATTCTATTCTAGTGCAACTTTGTTGTTGTAAGTCGTGGTTATTAAAATCATCATAATTTTAAAAGTATTCATTCGATTTGTATGAATGAGGTATCAAACTACGGAGAAGAAATTTGCTCATGTATATCTCAGATTGTTGGTATCGATTATTGATTTTGGATTAGCCAACATCAAAACGCCTGGTCAGGGACTTTTTGTGTTAGGTGTATATTTGCCAATGCACAGTAGTCTAGCCAACGGATATGATATAGGCCGAGTTAACCAATTTTAAAGTTGAATATAACAATTTCAATGGTTAATACAAAACATGTAGATGTGTTACGTGAAATGATTTGTCTAGCAAGACCATGCAGATAGGTGTTATTAGTAATAACATCTCTCTATATTAAATACCATAGCTGCTTGATTCTATTATATGTATTTGAAAAAGAAATGGTCGAAATTGCGTTATATACATGTTACTAATTTTAGAAAGTTCTGAAAATCATGGATATCGTACTCGTAGCCTCAAGTGGCGAGAATTTCCAAACTGGTTTTGGTATTATAGATTCATTTATCTAAATCGAGATTTTGGTACAGTTTGTTTAATACCATGTTTGTTTGTTTGTTTCCAATCTAAAAAGATTGTTTTAAAACGAAACTCCAGACAATGGGCTATAATATTATAGACTAACATTTTGATCATTTATGGAAATTGTGTACGTGAAACCTTTGATTCGTTTCCCATATGTTGCTGTTGATTATTGTACTCATTCCATTGCTCTGACAGAGAAGCACTTTACACTGGAAAGAGTACAGAAAATTAGTTTGAAACTAGAGTTAGCATACCCCTTTGTAAAAGCAGTCCTTAATATTCAAAGTGACACTATCACGATTCGGGTGGTTCCAGGTTACTCAACATGAAGCTAATCTAGCTACTTTGGGTCTCATACAAACATCCTTTTTCCGCAAATAATAAAGCACATTCCAAACAACTTTTAACTTTAAACCAATTTATTGTTTATTCAGCTTTATTCGTTGTGACATAGATTACGATAACTTTCACTTCAATTTAACTTTATTAAAAGAAATTGACACCACTAATATGAAGGAATGACAATAATGTCGATTTTTAATGCAAGACGCTATAGCTTTGTTTGTTTTTCGTTTCTTTTTTTAACACTTTAACGGCTAAATTATAGTTTTACCATAATGCAAAACAGATTTTTCAAAAACCTTTCCCAACTTTCAAAGTCTATCTCAAGGATTACTGAACCAATACTAGTCATGTTTGTACTTATTTCAATTCATTTCTCATAGTGATTTCAAATGACATTCAATTATTATGACATTTTTGAAACATTTTGTGAAATTTTGGAATGTCGTCTGCAGACGCCTGCCGCATGGAATTTTGATTTTCAACACAGTCGTTTTTACGTGCGATCTCCACGAGGTTACGTGATCAAGCGAATGGGACGAACGATTAACGACGGATTATAAATTCAAAAATGATACTGACACACTGAAGTTGGTTATCCAACTCCAGCGGTTTTAGGATCAAATAATTTCATTCAAACGTGTGATGAATTTTCTGGGATCATATAATCAAAATCCATTTTTTCATTGAAACCAACGGAGATTCCAACCTTAACAATCGATGTAATACTTGTTGCAGCTCACAACTCTTTCACATCTCATTTCACATTTTCTCAATATAGCCAGTGTTTTACTTAACTTGAGAGTCCTAACGCGCGCATCGGTAGTTTCTTAACTTTTTTACAACAAGGTCTCACTGCAGCTTAGATGGGGGACTGTCACCTTTCTCACGCCGGAACGTGTGTTTTTATTCAAATACTACATTGTACTCACCGTATTTTGATCTTGGTATTTGACATTACGGCACTCTAACATAAATTAGTCAATTCACTCCCTTTGGTCGTTATGAGACATTGCGATAACCGCAGTTGTGACTAAAGTAGTCGAAACGATGTCTTATGTTTACGAGACAAAAATAGAACTTACTTTAACAATGTAGAAGTACAGTATAATTCTTGGCACGTGATAATGGCTCTTTCCTGAAAATGTGTTCTGTATTTTCAATCGATCTTCCCCACCCTAAAAATATTCCGTGCCGGTCTAGAAACTACGATAACCGGCGGCATTGATTTCACCCGTGTATAAAGGGAATGTACTTTCGCTCCTTCCAAATATGGAACCGACAAAGAACCGCCTTACAAAACAGTTTGGTGTTGAAATCAGTCAGACCCATTTCGGCACTTTATCGCCGATATCTCGTGATGATAACATTTGGTAAAAGTTATGATAAATAATTGTAAATGTTATTTTGCCAGGTTTAGGAAAACCGTATGGTGTTACGCGTGATTTAAAACGTTATTTCTTGCTGACTGGGAGGTCTCGTATTTGCATTGATGTTTTGATACAAATAGAGCCTATTTCAACCACTGACTGAGTGGAACGTAAGGTTGATGAGATCAACATTATGGATGTGACTTCCATACGCGATATGTATGTAATCGCACATGGGAAGATTAGCCTTACCCCCTCCCCTCCTGGTAATATGGTGAAATGTTACCCCTCCCTCTGCCTACTAATTCCCTGCCCTATTATTACAATGCTCAGCCTCCAATTTATTATATATTCGATAGAAAATCTTGACGTGCTTTGTGCACATTCTTCTACGAAAAAATAAATGTTTGAAAATGATTATGATCAAACTAAATATTGGTAAAACGTCGCTTGCACGTCTACAAAAAAGATAAGAAGTCTGTACACTCTGTCTGTACATCGACCGCTAAATTAACAAAGTTATTTCTCAGTTCGTTTTCCCTAATCCCTAATAACCCTAAGACTAACCCTAAGCCTGAACGTACACTAAGGCGGCATTAAGCCTAATACGAGTCATGCGTTTTTTGAATGTCCGTTTAGGTCTAGTTCAATGTGTTGACGATCTTTTGTATAAGCGTGAAAAGGCAAAAAAAAATTAACAATTGGATTCTATATACTTCGCAATTCTGATAGTGACCAATATCTATTATTTGGTGTACAATCCCGGCTGGGCACACAATCGTGCACATGACTCAAGATTACGATGTAATAACTATAGATGGCGCTATTGCAATCCTTCATCCTGACATTCAGACGACGCTGGACATAGGCGTATTCACGAGTATTCAGGTTAAAATATGCGAACGAGGTTACCTGATCAAGTGAATGGGACGACTGCTTAACAACGGTTTAAATTCAAAAAATAGCATTTACAATTGGGATGATTAGCCATCCCGAACGGTTTTGGATTGGAAAAATTTTCTTCTAACCTATGATGAATTTTATGGGGTCATATAATCAAAATCCATTGTTACATTGAAACCAACGGAAATTCAAAATTAACGGCCGTTCGTAGCCACCGTCGTCTGCTGACATTCTTTCTATTCATATTCATAGTGGTGACCACTCATGTGTTGAAACCAATGCACAGCCCGAACAATTAGTGATAAATTGGAGGGAAGAAGAAACACCCCAAAAAGCATCGACTAGGGCTACATAATGCAAATAAAAAATATTAAATTTCACAATAATAATCCCTTAATGTTTTACCTTTTTTTCTCTCCCATTTTGTACAGGTAGTGCGCAAAAGAATGCTAAAGATGTGTAAATGCCACGGTGTGTCCGGGTCGTGTACAACGCAAACGTGTTGGCGACAACTGAGTCCGTTCCATCAAATAGGCAAAGACTTGAAGAAAAAATACGAAAACGCTCTGCGCGTTTCCATGGCGAACACAGCCAATGGCAATTTAGAACAGTCGCTGAGAATACGAAGGCGGGGACAACGAAAAGAACCAGTCGCCAGTGAAGGCGATATGGTGTTTATGGAACTGTCGCCGGATTTTTGCCGAAATGGACAATATTCTTACGGCACAGCAGGACGTGTTTGCAATAAAACTAGTAATTGTGATAGTATATGTTGCGGACGAGGCTATAACATTAGGAGCAGCATTAAAACAACGGCGTGTAATTGCCGCTTCAATTGGTGCTGTGACGTCATTTGTAGTAAGTGCACGGAGACAGAGGAGTTGTACTCCTGTAAATCGTGATCAACAGTGATTACTTTTATAATTGTCTGATATGGTATGGTGGCGTCCTTTCAGGATATTTTAATTTAAATGGCTAATTTCCCTCGCGTGAAAGTGGCGCCCTGTTAAAACCTCACCAAGGGATCTTTTGATTGGCTTTGGAGGAAGGCAAGCCTAGCAGGTTAATTCTGACACCGTAAGTCGGTAATGTTAATCATGTTAACCATGTTAATCATTACCAGGATGAACCACGTGTTGTACCTGGAAATAATGTTCCCCCATATAATAGCAAACCGCAGCAGCATACACTATTGGAATTCGTTACCCGGAAGCAATGAGTGACAAAATGGCGAGAGGTCGACGACCTTTATTGACTGGAGGATCACCTGCATTGCGTGACATCTTAATTGTAACAACGACAGAGAAACGTTGTTGGAAGAGTAAAGTATCGATACAAACTTCTCAATAGAGAACATTCAAACACTCTACTCTATGTTTTACCTTTACCATTGTTTACTATCATCGTGTTTACGAAATGATGAATATTAAATTGGATATTTGCCTTGTTTTACTTCATTTAAATAAGGCAAATGAAATATTGATATATCATGCAATATAATAGTACTGACATTGCTTTATTAAAGAGTATGAACAAAAATTACAAAAATATTGGTTGTTTTCATCTGACAAGTGTTAGACGCCGGTGGATACGAATGGCCGTATTGTGAATCTCCATTGGTTTCAATGTAATAATTGGATTTTGATAAGCCTATTATATGACCCTCACACGTTGGGATTAAATTATTTCATCCTAAAACCACTGGAGTTGGATACGTCCCATTTGCTTGATCACGTAACTTCGTACGCATAATTTAACCTTTAATATTCTTGAACGAGCCCGTGTCCGGCATTGTCTGACAATTATTATATTATTATTGGCGCCCTCAAGTGTTCAAAGTGTATTATGATAGTCTGCGGTTTGAAATAAACGAGAAGTAAGCATTTGTAACCATCTTCTTGCAAACAAAAGCATAGCTATCCTTTTACAAGTAGTATTGGATAATCATTTGGGGTGATGTAGAATCATAATTATACACAATCATGACAATGAAAATTGCAATTATAACATGTATTTTTTAACAAAATCTTTAACTGGTGCCTTGAAATGTTTTATATGTTAAAGAGCATTGAGAGATCCGACCGGGAGATTTCTAAAAATGAACGAAATGTATTTAATTTACCGTCCTTGTTCAGATCAATGATACATGAAGAAACCCTCTCATTATAATGATTTATTTTTAAAGAATCAGTATTTAAAATAAAATAAATACATCAGGGAGGTCATGACTTTGCTTTAGATAACAAGCCACGTGTCTTCAAGGTTATTCATAGCTAACATTTAACAAATTTGGTACATGTAGAAGCCATATATGGCCATTTAGATGAATTTTGGTAATTTTGATGTAATCTATATCGAAATTACACAATCTATCAAATTCATGTTTTTTACATGAAATATTGCAAATTCATCACTTTGATTTCAGGTTGTAATTAGTACACATGGTACATGTGTAAGACATTACATTATGTTAAAAACACAACTAATTGTGGGCTCCCTTCCAGGAGGATCTCTCAGTGTCCCTTTAAATGATGTAGATTCGTTATATTTAGATGCTAAAACTGTGGTCATTTTAGCCTATTTGCTTAATTGAATTTTGAATAGATTGAAATTTCAGTCAATTTATCATGTAATGAAAAAGAAAACACGTAATATGAAGTCTTATTGAATTGATATCTTTGTGAATATTGTTATTGTATATTAGAAATCTTATATTATATCGAACGAATTGTAAATGTGTAATGTAAGTTATTATTGGTTTGTGTGCTTTTTGTATAAAACTACCATTTAAGTTGCTCGATATGATCGTGTATTAGAGAAATCTGCAAAACTGAATTAACTGCTACTAAAACTATCTAAATGTCACGGCACTATTATTACAGGAAATATATTTATAACGAGAAAGGGCTAATAAAAAGGATGGTCGAGTTGTGCATTTTACAAAATTATTCATGGGACCAAGGTATTTTCTCCTTTTCCACATGTTGTTAATACTTTTGTACGATCCACGAGGCACCGGACGATGGTTGGCCGTAAAAGTTTAATCCCAAATCGTTTCAACGTAAATAAGAATTTGCATTATAATACTTCTAAAAAAGAAATATTAAAAAAACAAAAACATGTTGGAACTAAAATGTTTCATCCTAACACTACTGTATTGCTGGAAAAATAGCTATACAGTGTAAGTATTTTATTTAATGTTGTCTGTCATTAATTAACTATCGAGAACAAAAATAATGTCCGCCATCGTCTGGCAACGCGACACACTACGTTATACCGCCCTCAAAAGATTATTCCTATTTAGTTTATAATGGCCTCTCCGGTCCTTCGGGTCATTTTCAATAAGGTCTTAGTCGTCCCCTAGCAGTTGGTACGAGAGGGATTAAACTCCCCGGGATTAACTTTATGCTTTTCTTCAATTTGAATTTTACACTTACATATTTATGTTTAAATGTATTCAATTTTGTACAAGTATATTAACCATGATAACAGGCAATGTAGGCCCATTCTAACGCACAATATTTGTCCAACAGATATCGAGAATTGAGCGCCAGAAGGCCGTAACTCAATTTTTGGACAAATTTATATTTTGGTACACACATAATCCATATAACTTAGATTTTCAGAACCATAAAGAGATTCGTAAAGAGTAGGGGATCATCCCGGTCTGTGTCTGTACACATTATATTCCTAGGTTACAGGAAAAAACGGTTAAATCCGGGCCTCTATCGTAGCGGAAGGGGGCGTCCATTTATTAATTGCCAGACGACGGTGGACACGAACGGCCGTTAATTTTGAATTTCCGTTGGTTTCAATGTAACAATGGATTTTGATTATGACCCCATAAAATTCATCACACGTTGGAACTAAATTATTTCATCCTAAAACCACTGTGGGTGGCTAACCATCCGCAGTGTCAGTATCATTTTTTGAATTTAAACCGTTTTTAAGCGTTCGTCCCATTCACTTGATCACGTAACCTCGTTCGCACATTTTTACCTGAATATTCGTGAATACGCCCGTGTACTCCAGCATCGTCTGTTAATTGCTAGCTTAGATTAAGCACGCAATGTCCGATTAGGGACAGAAAGCGTACTGATGATGATGATGATGAAAGAGATAACTCATAAACACTCTTAATTTGACTAATATTAGAGTTATAAGTTAGGTGCTACAGTATATTGTAATGAGTCCTAAATATTTGAAAGTTGATTATCTCAAAATAGCATTTTTTGAGTTACAGCCATCTGGTGCTCAACCCTCGAAATACATCTGGTGCTACACTAGTTGCTTTGTTTAGACCCTTTTCAGTGTCACTCTCTGAACCGATATGAACCGATAGAGGGCTCACTCATTGTGACCGCTCCTCATCCTCTAATCGCACCTCGAACTAGGGGAAGTCTCGGATGGGAGCGGTTTTCGGCAAGGTAAAAGTATCAGAGGGTGTTGTTCGATTGTGTGACAGTAAAATTAAACACGGTCTAAGTGGACTAGTGCTACACATCGTGCAGGGTTTTAATCATACATTTTATCGTTGCATATACTCTTTGTGCTGAGGGAAGGATCTTAAAAGATTACAAATATTCAATATAATAGAGTGAATTTTCACTGTACTGTATCTGACTGAAATTTCACTCTTTTAGATTGAACATTTTCAGTCTTTTAAGGTCCTTCCCTCAGCACAATCTTTAAGATTGACTTTTCAATCTTTTGATTCGAACGGGCGTTTTCTCATAAAATGATATTCCCGTAGACAGAAAACGTGCAACAACTCGTAAAATTACGGAAAGAAAATAAATTTCCGGAAAATGTGCTGCTGGTCATTTTGCGGAAAGTTTTTACAGTGTGACGAGAACTCCCTAATCCATGTGTTTCAATACTCTAATATATAACAAAAAAGCAAACAATAAATTATAAACAGTATCAGATAAAGCTATGTGTTTGTGTGTTTTATTTTTTTAACGTCTGTGTGTCAAAAGGTGTCCTATGTGAAACATGATTTTGTTTGCCATGAAAAACATGACAAATGGACGTTTTTTTGGGTTTTTTTCGTTATCATAATATGGCAAATGTAATAAACATGTCAAATTCAGATTTGGTCACTGTTAATGTGCAGAGAATTTTGTTATTAGAATGTCAATCAGTGTTTAATTGAATATTAATCAATCAAATCAAAAATGATTTATTGACTAAATGTATAGTTAGTTCACTTTGAACAGAAAACATATTTTCGTCTCGGCAATTTAATAGATGGTCACATTTAATGAGATAAAGTATACTTGACACTGGCAAAATATTTTTGTAATACTTTTTTGTTTGTTTTGACAAGCCCTGTATTAGTCTTAAAATACCCTTAAGTCTCGCTAACGTGTACGTCAAAATTGCCCACACTTCCACATTGTTATCTCCTCCTCCTCAATCCTCCTCCATAGCCTGATCCTTAGCTTCCAATTTGGGCGACTGGGTTAGCTACCTTTCTCTTGGCCACCTGCACGCTACCCCACGAGGCTGCCATACCCATGACATGGTCGCCGGTTGCTCCAACAATACTTACTGTTAGGCAGCTTCCTCCTCCCCTTCCTCCTACTGTAGTGTTCCTCTATATATATTCTTCCTTCTCCCACCTCTTCCCTCTTCCTCTTCTTCTCAACTCCAATTCCTCTTCCTATATTCTTACTCATCTCATCCTACTCCCCTTCTCCTATTCTTCCAACCCCGCATCGTCTTCCACCTCCTCTCTACATCTCCTCCTTCATTCTCTCCCCCTGTATCCTGCTCTCCTCTGTTCCTCCTCATTGTCTCCTTATATCCTTTCCCTTCTTCTTTCCTACTCTGCCATACTTCTCTCTTAATCTGTTCGTCCTCGGCTTCGTCATCTATTCCCTTCTAAGTTCAACTATATATGTAAATGTAAATAACCTGTGTGGCAGATCACTATAGTTTCTGTCATATTTTTGATGTCATCTCAAAACATTTCATACCGAAAAGTAGGATTAGGCGACGAGAAAAAATCTCTGTTCTCAGGTATATAGGGTCGGTCGGGCGGGCAGTTATTTTTTCTCAACAAATTCAAAACATTCTCTTTTTTAAAGCAAATTCTTTTGAACAAAAAATCAAATTTGCACAAGATTTCCAAGAATGTTCAAAATAATTCTGAAAAATAAATGAATCGAAAACAATGTAGGCATATACCCCTGTAAAGACATTATGTGATCTTTTTTCATTTTTTCCTAGAAATGCATTTATTGTCAAATTACATTTATAACCATGAAACTTAGTAATTATATTGTAAGTTACAGAACAATACGTTTCCTAATTACCCAGATTTTGAAATATGTTGTCCTATAAATAGTATCAGGACAGTTTATTTTCTGAGTGGTTTTTCGTTCGTTAATAGAATTCCATGGTTTAATAGCTCTGTGTTTCCGGTTACGACTGCAACTTTACACAAGTGAGCACAACCCTACGAATACTTTATGATGAAAATCTACACAAATATGTTGAAAAACCTTTTCCATTATGATTTAGTAAAGTTCTGTGATGGGTTTTTTTACGGAAAAACAGTATAAGTAGGACTTATTTGTCCAGGAATAGGAAAGTCTGATACTATAAGAGAAAGAAAAGAAAATGTGTAAACATTTGAAACAGATCTCATAATATTGCCCCGGAATATTGCTTTAAACGTATCGAAATATGACGGCAGGAAATGGGTAAGGTTCCCGGTAAGGTTCTTCCAATCGAAACAAAAACACTAAATACCGGGTGCTCATAACCATTGGTAAAACAAAACACCCATGCCCAGCGAACAAACAAAAGCAAAGAGCAAAAGCAAACGGAATGGTTTAGGTTAGCAATGGTTGCAATAATCTAACATAGCGCCCCCACTATAATCAATGATCTACCGGTGATTGGTATTGTATATTTGGCATTTTTGGCTAGAGGGCGCAATAACAATTATTCGCTCAGTGTTCCGAAATCGCATTCTCGTCATTCGATGTTTCCCTTCATCCCCTACAAGATTACTACGATTCCTATCTAAATATAATTGTATCACCTCTAATTCAATTGTGCGAT